>JAKCPI010023632.1:0-12201 GCA_023213315.1 Euborellia annulipes | reverse complement strand
AAAAAATGATTTTCGAAAAAAGTGGAGTTAGGCACTTTGCTAATTAAAGCGTCGATATGTATATAATATCCGGAATATCTGGAATAATATATGTATATATTATATATATAATCTAAGGTATGCAGCATATTTAGAGGAGTGCGTGAAATCCAATCAAGAAATTCCAATAGACTCTAAAAATAGATGAAAATTTTCAAAAATAAAGGCAAATAACACTTAGCCATGCTTTATCAATTTCCGCAGAACTAAATAAATTATTCAAATATTATTTTAAATCCAATTACCATACTTTATATTAAACTTCCTCTATCTTTCGTCTTTTTCTCTTTGTCTTCTCTTTCATAGGATATTTTGAAGATGAACTGTCCATAAAAATAACTAACTTTTATGATAGGACAAATCTTTTTTTATATCGTCTTAAAATCCTTTCAAGCTCATGGCATTCTCAATAAATATGTTTTTTTTTTCTTCTCTAAAATAACTTTTTTGGAATTTTATTGGAAATTGTCTTTTAATGAAATTTTAAATATATTTTAGTTGGAATGCATTCTTTAGTTCTAAATTATGTCGTTAATTTCTATATTATTTATATTTCAGATTAATGGAAATCCTGTTTTCGGATTTATTTCTTAAACTTCGAGGTATTGAAAATCTCTACCAAGATCCTCTGGTCCTCTATAGTTCGACTAATTCCTTGGACCTCGAAAATTGAAATTGGAAATCTTTTTCAAGACTTTGCAAGAATTATCGAGTAAGATAATGTTTTATATTATAATGTCAAGATTTCCTTGTTATACCAAATATTTCATATCGCCTGCTGAGAAGTCCGAAAATTTAATTTTTGCTTTAAGCCTACCAACCAAACTTTGTTAAAACGTCTTCTATTTTGAGTTCCAAAGTGGCGAAAATATATTTACATTCTTTGCTATTGATTCTGGCCTATTCATTTGTTACCCGGCTATTTAAATGTATATGTTTAAAAAACTTTCAAACCCCTTTTCTCGAATTGTTGAATTTCTGACTTTCGCCACTGTGATTCGTGATTCTCAGCAGGCGATATATAGGGTAAGAAAAAAGTAAAAAAAAGGCCCAATATTATGGTTTTCTTAATCTCTCTATATATATTTATATAAATAATACAGTGCGAGTCAAAAATATGAGAGCACCTTAAAATATTAAAATAAATAATGGTAGATTGCAAATTTAACAAAATTCATTTTATTATCTAATTGAAAAACTAATTATAAAAGGCTTAATGAAAAAATTATTCAAATAACACAATAAAATTCAATTTTATTTTTATACGTGTTTTTTGATTGAGTCAAAAATATGAGACCACCTTATTCTAAATCTATTTAAACTTATAAAAAGTGAAATTTAGATACTTGTTCCATTTCAAAACATAATATAGAATTAATAGAGCCCTTAAATTAAAAAAAGTTCTTATTAATTTAAATGTAAATTTGGAAACTTCAAAATGCAAAAGGTCTAAACTGAATGCGAAAAAGGCATCATCGATGGTTTAAGACTTGTGCAAATAAAATTGAACGACAAAAGGCATTACAGATTAAAAGACCAAAAACCGTAGTGCACAATTAAATTAGCCTTTTATAATTAGTTTTTCAATTAGATATATTTAATAATAATAAGATGAATTTTGTTAAATTTGCAATCTACCATTATTTATTTTAATATTTTAAGGTGCTATTTTTGACTCGCACCGTATAAATATATATATTATATAAGCCTATATTTAATTAAAAAATGATTTAACGGGAGAAATAAAGCAGCAAAAATTTTCAGGAATCGCCTTATACCATATAATTTGCAAATATTTCGGCCAACCTAACGCCTTCTGACTTTCGCCATTGTATCTTTTGCTACTCCATCTTGCAGGATATAGTTCTTTGGTGATACTTTGTCTGGTGTCTTTAAAGGAGGAGAAGACGACCATTCAAGTGTTCGTTTACGAGTTCCTATCTTCATGCAAAAGTTTAAAGACACCAAGGGTCGCCAAAAAACTATATTCTGCACTGAAGATAGCCAGGCATTGGGCCGGCCGAAATATTTACAAATTATATGCTATAAAGTGATTCCTTGTTTTTTATTTCTCCCGTCAAATTATCCTCTGAAACCAGCAACAACTCATATATTATCATTTTATTAAAAAAACCTACTAAAATGACGCAAGTCCATTTCATCTTAATTTTCTTCTACAAATTATTAAATAATAATCTCTTGACTATGATAAATTTTCATATCAATAGCTACTAACAAGGGAACATTTTCAACTGTTGTTTACACCTCGATTAAAAATTTTTTGTTTTGTTCTTCGTTTGTTCTTTGACCCTAAAAGGTTTTAGAAGTGGCAAAGCTCCAATTTTTTTTATAAGAAAAACCTTATAATTACATTTCATTTAAACTTTTTAGATAATTTTCATATGGACGGTCAAAAAAAAATTGCATATTATCTATCATTCCATTCCATCTCGCTGGGATCGATAATCGATAATTTTTCTGCCCGAATGTCCATATGAAAATTAATTTACCCTACGGCCATTTTTATTCGGTTTTTAGATATAAGTTTGATTTCCCCGAAATCGACCCCATGATTTAAATACATTTTAATATATCAAGAGATGCCCCTTTTCTTTGTTTTGATATATGTAAGCTATAAAAATTGGTAAATCGTTGTGTAAATTTTGCATAAAATCGAGTTTAATTTGTCCATTAAAAAAAAAATTAATTTTTGAGGAGGCACTTTTTTTTTGAAAGATCAAAATAATTCAGTTCTTGGTTATGGATCTATATATTTTTTTCTCTTTATATCTTATATTTCTCCATGAGGATATTTGATAAGCTTTGTATAAACAAACAAAAAAATATATAAAAAATTTCAAATCGAGATGTAACATTTGAAAATTTTGTATAGCATCAACGTTCTCAATTTTAAATTCTACATCTCTTAAAATTAAATAATTTATGGCTGCAAACTCTTGCTTATCGGGTTCACTACTCGCTCTAAAGCAAATTATAATTTATAATTATTTTATAAATATTTTTTCCTCTTTCTTTCATTTTATTAAGAAAATTACCTTTCGATAATTATCACCAGATATGGAATAATTCCATATTATAAAATAATAAAACTTATCTGAAACTTTAATGAGTATACTTATATAATTAAGCATTTAATCGTGTTAGTATCTTTTAATTCATCAATGAATATTCATTAGACACTAAAAATGTCACGAAAGCAAAAAAAATGGATACATTTATTAATTCTTTTTTTTTTTGTGACTCTCAAAATGATATAAAATTTGATTTTTATCATTTAGGCCTACATTAAAAGTAAAAGTGTGATGAGAATTTTACATTTCTATTGTAATTTTAAATTCATTTACACTCTTCTGAATATTTTTTAATTATTAATTGAATTCTAAAATTTCTACATTATTAAATAGATGTATTCTTTTTTTTTTTTTGCATGAACAGCCAAAAATCTGGATGCTTAATGAAAATTCGGGTCAAATTTTACTTTCTCTTACCTATATATATATATTTTATATATAGAGAGATATTGGATCACCTTTTTTCCAGAATAGCTTAGTTCTAATAAATTTTAATGAAATTGGAAAGAAAGAGTAAATTATAAAATAGAAAAAAATGGAAATTTTATAGAAATTCAAGTAATAAGATTTGCAAATAATCATAAATTTTTCCCTAATTTAAAAGTCTAGTAGGAGTTTGTTTTTTAACGCTTCTTTATTGTATATATTCATAATCTGGTTGTAAACTCTCCTAATGTTTATGTTGATTTCTCTTAGCATTAAACTTAAAATCAGCTGAATCAATTTATGCTTCCAATATATATAATAAATATTTTTAAACTAACTATAGTACTGTAGTTAGGTTCTCTTAGCGCTTAGCATAAACCCCTGAGGTCAAATCCCAGCCGGTAGCCCCCATCCTCTTGTGGTTAGTAAATTGCTGCTAGTCTCTTGCCACGGAGGTAAATCAGATTGAATAATGAGTGAAGCCCCAACTGAGACTATATTCGAATTGCTTGTCCACTTCTCGTTCCCTATTACCGACTAATCAAATTCAAATTTAAATCTATATCTTGGTCTATATAAAGAAATTTTCATTAATTTTAATAATTTATATGTATAAATATTAATTCAATTTTATTCTTTTCAGATAAACCAAAAAATTTCCGAATCGCTACAAGTCTAGAATCTTTGAGATATCAAGATAAGATTTAGAAGATTTGAAAAATTTCTCTAAGTGAGTGAAATTATTGATTATATGGCATTCATTTTTGTTAATTAATTGAGACACAAATCAACATGGTTGAGACATTTACAATTGTGTATGCCCATTATAACTTGGGGAGGGTATATATTTTCAGACATTAATCTGGCCCTGAAGATGGTCCTATAAACGACCGAAACGTCGGCCCTGGTATGCCTCGACCCCAATATAAATATATATAAAAGAAAGAGTGTGGATGCAGTCCAAAAATTAAATTAACAAAAACGCTATCTGGTAGTTTCTTTCTTGGACAAGATTTACGGATGGTATGTATATATAATCAAAAAATTATTAAAATTTTTAATAATTTATTAGTTCTTGACAGATGCATTACTGTTTCGACCAAACTCAACTGATAACTCATGTGATACACGATTGGCTTTAAATATTTTTAATGAAATTTGCCTGTATATGTATACTATCATACTAGAACTATCTTATTGTTATAACCCAGTTTTTAGACATTTTTTTATTATTTCTATTCAAATATTATGTGTGGATGTCTTATGTTCTGAAGATGGCTGTTGAGTTGGGCCGAAACAGTAATGTATCTGTCAAGAACTAATTATTAAAAATTTTAATAATTTTTTGATTATATCGTCGCTTGCAACACGTAGTGACGTATCTCAAAAAAATTAAAAATTGATATACAACGGGTATGGCCGAGTCCTGGGGTTCTTTACATTATCACAAAGTGACGAATCTGTATTTCCATGTTTTTTCGTATTATTTAGGTTTTTTGGTTTTGCTTTTCTATCTATACATTTAATATAACAACACGAACTATAAACAGCTCTCCTGAAAAATGATAAATATTGAGATACGCCCCTACGTGTTTCAGGCGACGATATATACATACAATGGCGTAGCGAGCATAATTCGCGCCCGGGGCAAAATACCCTTTTAGCGCCCCCCCCCCCCCCCCACTACCATCATACGAAAACCATATAATATTGTATGTAAAATATACTCTCAAATTAATAAATAAAAGAGAAAAATAAATAAACTCAAAGGCTCAAGCTCGACTTTAAATTTGAGACAAAATTATTCAGCAATTTTTTGTTTTGCAGACCATTTGGCGCCCCTTTGTGAGTAGCGCCCGTGGCATGATGACCACCCTTGCCCCCCCCCCCCCCCCCCTTCGCTACGCCACTGTATACATACCATCCGTAAATCTTGTCCAAGAAAGAAACTACCAGATAGCGTTATTCTAAATATATATATATATATTCATAATAATGGTTATCGTACAAAGTCTTATATGGCCTAAGATGCCGAAAAGCCTGTGTGTATGTGTGTGGGAATGTGAGTGTGAATGGGAAAAAAGTGTGTTTAAAAAAAAAAAAAATTATATACAGGTAGGTGAAGAAAATAGATTTTCTTCACCTTCCTGTAAATTAAACGGCCTTCCTCCATACGATTATAAAATTTATATTCTTTTTAAAAATTCACCATCTTTGGGCTGAACACAGTTGCAGGGTGTTTATCTCTTGTGCTATATGGGTCGTAGGTTCGATTCCCGAAAAAATTTATTTCACTTGCTACTCAATCAAGGGACTGTTTCTAGATAACCGAAAAAAATTTCTGCCGAACTGTTACTTGCCCAGCCTGGAAGTATAACAACCGACCGAATGATTCTTTCCTTTAAAATTTCAAAAACTTTCCTACACAATTATGTCCATTCAGATATATAATAAACCTTCATTAAGATATCTATATCTAGTTTGATATTCCTTCCAAATTGGTTTTGATTTTTTTTTTATTACATTCAAAAGTAATTTATTAGATTGGCTCTCTCTCACTTTCTTTTGATATTTCGATGCGTTGACAGAAGCTAAGTCTGTCATTAAAAGCGTGATAAATAAAGCCAAAGTGTTATTGATAAGCAAAGGTAAAAGGAATGTCTGTCGGGTCACATACAATAAAGAATATATCAGATTTGATGAGATCTTTATAACTTATGGGGACTTGAATCGTAAAAAAACTCAAATGTTTTTTTTTTTAAACACCCTTGTATATATGTAGAACCCTCGCTATCATCAATCACAAGTAGAGAGGCCCCTTTTTAAGTCTTTACAGCTCACAGGTGCATTTGAGGCTAGGTTAGAGGGAATAGAAGCCAATTCACCCTCGTAAAAGATAGCCAATTTGATAAAGAGAGGTGGGGGAAAATAAAAAAAATACTCGACACCGACGATTATTCTTAACTTTGTGAAGTAGTTTCCGGTTTGGTTGATAATATATATTGTTATAAAAGGCATTTTATATTCCCTCTATTGTGTGAAGGAATGGATAAATGGTGATAGAGTTAGGAAAATCTCATATTCTAAATCTCTTATCTTAAAAAAAAGCAAAGAAAAGTAATTTTCACTTGTCTCTTTTTTTTTGGAATACAAATGTTATTATTTTTACTTTCTCTTACCTATCTATATATGCAATATATATATATATATATATCGACGTTCTAATTAGTAATGCGCCTAACTCCATTTTTGTTTATTTTTTCAGAAGAGCCAAAAAACATTTCATTGTCATTGTTAGAGCCACTGTTAACACTTTTTGAACTGAAAAATTTGAATTACGCTCTTACCCAGTTCAGGGCATAAGGAGAATGATATTTTTCAACAGAAAATACAAAGAAATGATTTTCGAAAACAAGTGGAGTTAGACACTTTTCTACTGGGAGGGACAATATTAAGTCCCACCCATGCGTTTTCTATTTGTGATTATTTCATTGTTTTTAAGAAAATATTATATATTTTTTTAATAGAAACCTTCATGGTCCAAACTTAGAAAATTTCCAATAAAGATTTTCATTTTCTTTTAAAAAAACAATGAAATAATCACAAGTAGAAAACGTATGGGTGGGACTTAATATTGTCCCTCACTGTACACACATTGGTACTATGCAGCATTGTTTCGGGACAGTTGTACTAGACTTTTACTATACTTTGTTGCGTGTTCGCATCTTCGAAGTACGGGGCAGGATGCACTATAAAAATCAGATGGCAACGACCCAAGAAAATGCTGAATTTTATTAAAAAGGAAAATCATAATCATTCACTGATATAGAAAAGAACTCTTTTTTTGGGAGATAATACTGTTAAATTATGATTGAGAAGGGTTGTTAATAATTAAACTTGGAGATGATTATCAGCCCAATTTATTTAGATCGACTCTTTCCTCTATAAGTCAACTTTTCGGAATACTAACGACTCCTTCTTCAGGACCGAGGTGAATAATTAAATTTGCTCTTATAATTAATGCGGGGTGAGTAATTAAATTTGCCCTTAATATTAATTATTGATTATTGACCCCGCATCGTCCTTAAGGGGTCGTTAATACTCCGAAACTTTGACTTAAAGCGGGAGGAGTCGATCTAAGTAAATTGGCCTGATAATTATCTCCAAGTTTAATTATTAACAACCTTCTCAATCATATTATTCACCAGGCGGTTTTCCACCTTAAACTGTTAAAAATGGAAGGGTGGGTTTAAGAAATAGTTCTGCCTGAGAACGATTGCATTATGAAAATTCAATCCTATCTCAGACAGGCTCCATTTCCTTGCCAATGTTGAATCTTCGAAAAGTTGCGCAACTAAGTATCACACATTCCTGAAGGGACCTTTGTATTGCGAAAGTCGTGGAACACGAGAAAAATCAGGAATGAAAGTTAGAAGAAAACGCAGCCAAAATATTTTCTTTAAAAATATATTTTAACAGCTGACGTTTCGGCTTTGGTCAAAGCCATCCTCGGAGCTATAAACAACGAAACATTTTCTTTTATAAATATAGTTTAACAATCATTTTTAAAATTTTTACAGAATATCATACCTGTTATTGGTCATTATGTATATATATTTTGAATTGTATTTGGTGTTAATTTAGGATATAACATCATTATTTTTTTTCCTGATGTTATATCCTAAATTAATACCAAATACACATAATGACCAATAACAGTATGGTATGATTTTCATTCTAAATTTCATTCAGAATTTTAAAAATGATTGTTAAACTATATTTATAAAAGAAAATGTTTCGTTGTTTATAGCTCCGAGGATGGCATTGATCAAAGCCGAAACGTAAGCTGTTAATATATATTTTTAAAGAAAAAATTTTGGCTGGGTTTTCTTTTAACTTTTATTCCTGATAGAAATTCCACCAGCCATGAAATACTCTTATATATAGCCTACTAACGAGAAAAATATCGCGCAACAACCTGATACCTGACCCGAGAGATTTTTCAAGAATTTATCCATTGATATGTACTAGCCTTTACCCATGTTTGATAACTGAAAATTGAATATTTCTTAATGATTTGAAATTTGTACGCTATTTATTTTTATACTAATTTCATTTTCTTCCCTATAACATATTTTAATAACAAAACATTAAATATTTATTTAATAGAAAAAATTACTTATAATTTGAACGATCTTAAGTGATTCTTCTCCCCATAATTATAAAAAAATTCTACCGCCTACCTACACTTGGAAGTTGTAAGGGCAGGAGGGGAATAATTAGAGACGAGGGTCTTGGAGAGCACCGCCGTTAATTATTATGATCTCCATTTATTATCTATAATTTTCTTTAAAAATATTAGATCAAAAATATTTTAACAAGCCTTTTTTAAATATTCAATTTTTTGTAATAGTTGAATAATAAACGATAAATTTCATATATCCAGAACAGAGATTTGTGTTGGCGCATAACAATAAATCATTTTCTGTAGACATCAAAATTTATTTATTTCCCAAGTAATTAAAAAGCCAAACGTTTGGCAATTAGTTAGGCCCCTTTCACATCCATTAATTTTTAAAAGGTGCGAATTCTTCGCCTAGCAAAAAAAAGGATGGATCCCTCTGGTTAATTTTTTTTTTTACCTTTCATTTGGTTTGGAATTATTTAAGAAATCTTATCTTAACGCCCAAAAAGTCGGTTAATCTTTACTATAAAGTTCGCTCCAACCAGAGAGCGCTGGCTTACATTTGACTAGTTCTTTTTTGACATTAGCTCTTCGTTCATGGGGGTGGGGGGTAAAGGGGGGAATTACCCCCTTCCCCCAGATTTGAGAAAAATATTTTTTTATGAGAATAAAATTTTATTTTTAAAAATTAATAATTAAAAATTTGATTTGTATATATATTCTTCTTTAAATTACCGAAAGTAAAAAAAAAAATTATGTGCTGTGGGAACAGTAACACCAGATAACCCCCCCCCCCCCCCCCCCGAGTAACTCCTCTGGATCTGCTCTTGCTCACAGCAAACTTAGTACCTGGCAAAATCAAAGGAAAGAATTTGTATTAATATTTGTAGAAATTTTTGTATGAATAAAATTGTAAAATAACATTTTTAATTTTTTTACTTTCTCTTACCTATATATGTTAATATGTAGAGATGAAGTAGTGAATTCATGTCAAAAATTCGATGTCGAGTTTTTGATGGAAGGTCCCCTGAATCCAAAAAAGTGGTTTTCGCGACATGGTCTGTCTGTGAACAAAATATCTCAAGAACGAAAAGAGCTAGGAGATTGAAATTTTATATTTAAGTTAGGCACCCCACTGAGACGTGACACCAAGCTTTTTAATAAAATCGGCCAAAGAGTCAGTGGCGTAGCGAGCTTAACTCGCGCCAGGGGCACAATACCTTTTGAGCGCCCCCCCCCCCCATTCAAAAACCGTATAATATTATATGTAAAATATACAAAAATATTATATTACAGAGACACTTAAATTTAAAATATATTTTCCAGAAATCAATTATAATAAAAATAAAAATTATCCAGCAATTTTTTGTTTTGCGGACCATTTGGCGCAGTGGCGTCATTTGGGGGGGGGGGGGGGGGGGGGGGGGGGCATTTGCCCCCCCCCAAGGGCTCTGATTTTTATAAAATTTTATATTATTCTCAAATAAAATACTCCAAAATACACCTACGAGTATACAAACTGTACAAAATTAAACAATTAATTAAATTAAATATGTTTTGGCCAAATTTGAGTACCCATTTGTAAGTAAATTTTAAGAAAAAAAAATGTTTGCCCCCCAAGAAAAAATTTGCCCCCTCCAAGAAAAAGTTGAAATGACGCCACTGATTTGGCGCCCCTTTGTGAGCAGCGCCCGGGGCATGATGACCCCCCTAGCTACGCTACTGCAACTAGTAGTTTCCTGATGTACTTTTTCAGTTTTTTTCGATTTTCTCAAAATTCGCTCCAACGATTTTGATTAAATTTCAAAAATCAATTATTTTTTAGATGCTGTTTAAAATGTATATTCTCATTTTGCCATTAAAATCTTCTAAACACCACTTTACTCTGCCACTTCATAGGAAAGATAGAAATGTTTACAGTGGTAACAAAATATAAATATTTTTCGCAACTTATAAATTACAGCTCGGCAACCAAATATATGTCGTCAGAAAAAAATTGGTGTGGAAAAAGCACCAGAACAACTTTCGATTACCGAAGGTAAGAGAAAGTTGTGTCCCTGGCGACCAGCACACCAGATTTTTTTAAACTGCCACCCAACTCTAGCGAGCGTTTGAAAGGGTGAAACACTGACGACAATCGCAATGCTTTCTGGGAACCCCAGTGAGCCAGCCAGTTCAACCGCCATCCACTTTCCCCTCGTTTATTCTATTAAAACATTATAAAATTGTCAGTTTATTTATTAATGGTACGTCTCTGATAATATTCCAGTTTTATTTCATTGAACATATATATTGATGATTGTGTGAATGAGAATTCTGGAATTTATCAACGCGCTTTCAATATTCAACTAATTCTCTGTGAGAGGCTGCTCTTCTATATCAAGAAAATAAGTGAGTAGATTATCATACAAGATTTATTATACAATTTTTTTCAAAAATCATTTGATCTATTGTGATAATTTATTACATTATTTATTGTAATTATACATATCCCACTTTAAAGTATATTATATTATTTTAAAATGGCATTCGTAAAGTTTCGTTTTACTCAACTTGATGTCCAATTACCACCCCTATTTCACCTCCTACACAAAAAAAGTCACCTATATTTATATTTTCCCCCCACATAAACACATTTTGAACTTGAACCTTGAACTCACTAAGCCCAAAAAAAAAACAACAACTAATTTTCAAATAAATGCCAGATTCTAAAAAATATTTCCAAAAAAATTTAATCTCTTCGGGAAAATCGCTTCATTCTAGAAAGTTCTCGAAGGTGGGTTTAAAAATAAAGCCTGTCTCGTGCAAATAAAGCGAAGATCCTGATAGATATTACAGAAATGCAAACAAATAATCAGATAGGTAGAAAGAAATGAGCAAGTAGTTATATTTCAAAACTAAAAGCCGACGTTTCGGTCACATTTACGGGACCATGTTCAAGACCAGTTTAATCTCTGAAAATATATATAATCCTCTTAGCCAAGTTATAATGGGAATACATAATTGTACACATAGCTCAATCATGATAATAATAAAATTTGAGGCATTATCATGATTGAGAACACCCCCGAATTGGTGGCCCGTGCCCCCTTACGAGGATTATATATATTTCAGACATCTAGAACTGCCCTGAAGATGATCCCAAATGTAGACCGAAACTTCAGGCCTGGTTTATTAATAAATTAAAAATATAACTAGCTGCTTGCTCATTCTTTTCACACTATTTGATTATCGACACTCAGCTATACTATATACCTCTATCAGATAAATAAATAAAAATGCATGAATTATGAGAAAGCAGCCAATATTAGTCTGAGAAGAAAGAATGATCAAATCATCTCTACATTTCGGCCAAATCTATACATATAGCTACGCCCCTGACTGAAACGTCGACAGAATTGATTTCCCTAATTACTTTTATTGTAGCTGCTGGTTCTACCTTCTATCAATATGCATTTT
>JAKCPI010023631.1:0-15265 GCA_023213315.1 Euborellia annulipes | reverse complement strand
AGTCAAAAATATGAGAGCACCTTAAAATATTAAAATAAATAATGGTAGATTGCAAATTTAACAAAATTCATTTTATTATCTAATTGAAACTAATTATAAAAGGCTTAATGAAAAAATTATTCAAATAACACAATAAAATTCAATTTATTTTTATACGTGTTTTTTGATTGAGTCAAAAATATGAGACCACCTTATTCTAAATCTATTTAAACTTTATAAAAAGTGAAATTTAGATACTTGTTCCATTTCAAAACATAATATAAGAATTAATGAGCCCTTTAAATTCAAAAAAAGTTCTTATTAATTTAAAATGTAAATTTAAAAATCCCACAAATGCAAAAGGTCTAAACTGAATGCGAAAAAGGCATCATCGATGGTTTAAGACTTGTGCAAATAAAATTGAACGACAAAAGGCATTACAGATTAAAAGACCAAAAACCGTAGTGCACAATTAAATTAGCCTTTATAATTAGTTTTTCAATTAGATATATTTAATAATAATAAGATGAATTTTGTTAAATTTGCAATCTACCATTATTTATTTTAATATTTTAAGGTGCTATTTTTGACTCGCACCGTATAAATATATATATTATATAAGCCTATATTTAATTAAAAAATGATTTAACGGGAGAAATAAAGCAGCAAAAATGTTCAGGAATCGCCTTATACCATATAATTTGCAAATATTTCGGCCAACCTAACGCCCTCTGACTTTCGCCATTGTATCTTTTGCTACTCCATCTTGCAGGATATAGTTCTTTAGTGATACTTTGTCTGGTGTCTTTAAAGGAGGAGAAGACGACCATTCAAGTGTTCGTTTACGAGTTCCTATCTTCATGCAAAAGTTTAAAGACACCAAGGATCGCCAAAAAACTATATTCTGCACTGAAGATAGCCAGGCATTGGGCCGGCCGAAATATTTACAAATTATATGCTATAAAGTGATTCCTTGTTTTTTATTTCTCCCGTCAAATTATCCTCTGAAACCAGCAACAACTCATATATTATCATTTTATTAAAAAACCTACTAAAATGACGCAAGTCCATTTCATCTTAATTTTCTTCTACAAATTATTAAATAATAATCTCTTGACTATGATAAATTTTCATATCAATAGCTACTAACAAGGGAACATTTTCAACTGTTGTTTACACCTCGATTAAAAATTTTTTGTTTTGTTCTTCGTTTGTTCTTTGACCCTAAAAGGTTTTAGAAGTGGCAAAGCTCCAATTTTTTTTATAAGAAAAACTTTATAATTACATTTCATTTAAACTTTTTAGATAATTTTCATATGGACGGTCAAAAAAATTGCATATTATCTATCATTCCATTCCATCTCGCTGGGATCGATAATCGATAATTTTTCTGCCCGAATGTCCATATGAAAATTAATTTACCCTACGGCCATTTTTATTCGGTTTTTAGATATAAGTTTGATTTCCCCGAAATCGACCCCATGATTTAAAACATTTTAATATATCAAGAGATGCCCCTTTTTTTTGTTTTGATATATGTAAGCTATAAAAATTGGTAAATCGTTGTGTAAATTTTGCATAAAATCGAGTTTAATTTTTTCCATTAAAAAAAAAATTAATTTTTGAGGAGGCACTTTTTTTTTGAAAGATCAAAATAATTCAGTTCTTGGTTATGGATCTATATTTTTTTCTCTTTATATCTTATATTTCTCCCACGAGAACATTTTGATAAGCTATGTATAAACAAACAAAAAAATATATAAAAAATTTCAAATCGAGATATAACATTTGAAAATTTTGTATAGCATCAACGTTCTTAATTTTAAATTCTACATCTCTTAAAATTAAATAATTTATGGCTGCAAACTCTTGCTTATCGGGTTCACTACTCGCTCTAAAGCAAATTATAATTTATAATTATTTTATAAATATTTTTTCCTCTTTCTTTCATTTTATTAAGAAAATTACCTTTCGATAATTATCACCAGATATGGAATAATTCCATATTATAAAATAATAAAACTTATCTGAAACTTTAATGAGTATACTTATATAATGAAGCATTTAATCGTGTTAGTATCTTTTAATTCATCAATGAATATTCATTAGACACTAAAAATGTCACGAAAGCAAAAAAAATGGATACATTTATTAATTCTTTTTTTTGTGACTCTCAAAATGATATAAAATTTTATTGATTTTTATCATTTGGCACATTAATAAAAGTGTGATGAGAATTTTGCATTTCTATTGTAATTTTAAATTCATTTTCACTCTTCTGAATATTTTTTAATTCTTAATTGAATTCTAAAAATTTCTACAATATTAAAATAAAGATGTATTCTTTTTTTTTTGCATGAACAGCCAAAAATCTAGATGCTTAATGAAAATTCGGGTCAAATTTTACTTTCTCTTACCTATATATATTTATATATAGAGAGATATTGGATCACCTTTTTTCCAGAATAGCTTAGTTCTAATAAATTTTAATGAAATTGGAAAGAAAGAGTAAATTATAAAATAGAAAAAAATGGAAATTTTATAGAAATTCAAGTATTAAGATTTGCAAATAATCATAAATTTTTCCCTAATTTAAAAAAGTCTAGTAGAAGTTTGTTTTTTAACGCTTCTTTATTGTATATATTCGTAATCTGGTTGTAAACTCTCCTGTTTATGTTGATTTCTCTTACATTAAACTTGAAATCAGCTGAATCAATTTATGCTTCCAATATATATAATAAATATTTTTAAACTAACTATAGTACTGTAGTTAGGTTCTCTTAGCGCTTAGCATAAACCCCTGAGGTCAAATCCCAGCCGGTAGCCCCCATCCTCTTGTGGTTAGTAAATTGCTGCTAGTCTCTTGCCACGGAGGTAAATCAGATTGAATAATGAGTGAAGCCCCAACTGAGACTATATTCGAATTGCTTGTCCACTTCTCGTTCCCTATTACCGACTAATCAAATTCAAATTTAAATCAATTTTTGGTCTATATAAAGAAATTTTCATTAATTTTAAAAATTTATATGTATAAATATTAATTCAATTTTATTCTTTTCAGATAAACCAAAAAATTTCCGAATCGCTACAAGTCTAGAATCTTTGAGATATCAAGATAAGATTTAGAAGATTTGAAAAATTTCTCTAAGTGAGTGAAATTCTTGATTATATGGCATTCATTTTTGTTAATTAATTGAGACACAAATCAACATGGTTGAGCCATTTACAATTGTGTATGCCCATTATAACTTGGGGAGGGTATATATTTTCAGACATTAACCTGGCCCTGAAGATGGTCCCATATACGACCGAAACGTCGGCCCTGGTTGACAATAAAGTGAAATATAAACTAGCTGTTTTGCTTATTCTTTCTACCTAATTTGAATAATGGGTATTAATTGTTTCGAAACAATCCTGTCATTAACTTATTTAGTTTCAAATAAAAATAAAATTTGTTAATTAAAAAAATATTTCTTCCCGTAATAATATTATTATTGGATATTTTCACACCGGATTATAGTGAGCGAAGTCAGATTTTGATAGAAATTGTTGTATTACATATTAATACATTTTATAAAGCAAATTGTATATAATCCTCGACCCCAATATAAATATATATATAAAAGAACGTGTGTGGATGCAGTCCAAGAATTAAATTAACAAAAACGCTATCTGGTAGTTTCTTTCTTGGACAGGATTTACGGATGGTATGTATATATAATCAAAAAATTATTAAAATTTTTAATAATTTATTTTAGTTCTTACTGTTTCGACCAAACTCAACTGATATCTCACATGATACATGGCTTTAAATATTTTTAATGAAATTTGCCTGTATATGTATACTAGCATACTAGAACTATCTTATTGTTATAACGCAGTTTTTTTTATTATTTCTATTCAAATATTATGTGTGGATGTCTTATGTTCTGAAGATGGCTGTTGAGTTGGGCCGAAACAGTAATGCATCTGTCAAGAACTAATAAATTATTAAAAATTTTAATAATTTTTTGATTATATATACATACCATCCGTAAATCTTGTCCAAGAAAGAAACTACCAGCGTTATTCTAAATAAATATATATATTCATAATAACGGTTATCGTACAAAGTCTTATATGGCCTAAGATGCCGAAAAGACTGTGTGTATGTGTATGGGAATGTGAGTGTGAATGGGAAAAAAAGTGTGTTAAAAAAAAAAAAAAAAAAAAAAAAAAAAAAAAAAAAAAAAAAATTTATATAGGGGAAAGTGAGGCAAAACCAACCACCTAAGCTTTAAATTGAAACAGAAAGTTATTTAGTGAGATTTTTATACGAAAATTAGTCAGTATTCTTCCTTATACGTTCAATAAGCAATTGTATGAGTTTGAAAGCATTCATGCTTATAGTTATTTAATTATTGATTTTTTTGTAAACCTTTGCAAAATGACGGTTTTGCCCCATGGGTGGGGTAAAACCGGAACATGGGTGGGGCAAAATCGGAAGCCGTATAAATTCAATGAGAAAAAAATATTCTTTCAAAATATTTATTCAAAAGTTAAAAAAAAAATTAAAAAAAAAGATACAAATTCTACAAAACAAATAGTTACAAACAAAAATCGCAAACTAAAGTGTCATCTTTATCCTCAAAGTTCGAACAAGCATCATGGGCCCATCCTCGGCATTTAGACCATAGGACCAATCCCTCTCTATCTGTCGAATTAGCATATAGGTCATTACTAAAAATGCATGCTTCATCCTCATCAACAGTAGAATCGTCACATTGAGCAGGAGTTCGTTCAGGAAATTCGGACTTAATGATGTCTTTGCTTTTAGCACTGTCTTCGGCTTTTTTTCTTCTTTTTTTCATTTTCTTTCGTCAGTGTTGTAAGAGAGTTTCCTTTTAGCTCTTTTACCTGGTTCTTTTTCCTTTCTGTCTATTTTCTTTTTTTCCCATTAGACCTACTTTCTGTTTTTCTACATTCTTTTTTCTTTCTTTTCTACTTCCAACTTATAAGGTGTTGATGTTAAAATTGCATTTTCCCCGGCCTTCCCCAGGTTTTCCACCTTTCCTCTTTTTAAGTTAAATTAATAAATGCGAGTATTCGAATTATAACCTGTTATTTTCATTGATTTGTCAAGAAAAAAAAAAAAAAATGGTGGGGGCAAAACCGACCAGATGCGATTTTGCCCCATTCAGTAGAATGCGATTTTGCCCCGCAGTATATAGCGAAACAAATTTGGTGTTTTTATAGTT
This sequence comes from Euborellia annulipes, assembly GCA_023213315.1. Lineage (NCBI taxonomy): Eukaryota > Metazoa > Arthropoda > Insecta > Dermaptera > Anisolabididae > Euborellia > Euborellia annulipes. The sequence goes on along the minus strand of JAKCPI010023631.1, from coordinate 10,049 downwards.
GTAATGCAAATCGTGACAATTCATTACTATGTTAAAATATGCTACTATATACAGTGAATTCATATATTGACTTAACTTTTGTAAAAGTAGCAGTCTTGTCATATATAAAATAGGATTTTTGTCACCCTAAAATCAGACAAAAAGTTACGAAAATTTTCAAAAAATATTCACACCTAAACCACGGGGCCGATAGACAAGAAACACAGCTTCATCTACTTTTTATAGCTGTCTTCTTAATAGTTGATATTGTTCTCACCGAATTTCAGCTCACATCACACAAATACGAGAGTGGTCGGTTTGACCCGCCTGTACGGTTTTACCCAACTTTCCCCTACTATTTAAAAATTCACCATCTTTGGGCTGAACACAGTTGCAGAGTATTTATCTCTTGTGCTATGGGTCCTAGGTTCGATTCCCGAAAAAATTTATTTCACATGCTACTCAATCAATGGACGGTTTCTAGATAACCGGAAAAAATTCATGAATTGCCCATCCTGAACGTATAACAACCGACCGAATGATTCCTTCACGGAGCTTTCCTTTAAAATTTCAAAAACTTTCCTACACAATTATGTCCATTCAGATATATAATAAACCTTCATTAAGATATCTATATCTAGTTTGATATTCCTTCCAAATTGGTTTTGATTTTTTTTTATTACATTCAAAAGTAATTTATTAGATTGGCTCTCTCTCACTTTCTTTTGATATTTCGATGCGTTGACAGAAGCTAAGTCTGTCATTAAAAGCGTGATAAATAAAGCCAAAGTGTTATTGATAAGCAAAGGTAAAAGGAATGTCTGTCGGGTCACATACAATAAAGAATATATCAGATTTGATGAGATCTTTATAACTTATGGGGACTTGAATCGTAAAAAAACTCAAATGTTTTTTTTTTAAACACCCTTGTATATATGTAGAACCCTCGCTATCATCAATCACAAGTAGAGAGGCCCCTTTTTAAGTCTTTACAGCTCACAGGTGCATTTGAGGCTAGGTTAGAGGGAATAGAAGCCAATTCACCCTCGTAAAAGATAGCCAATTTGATAAAGAGTGGTGGGGGGAAAATAAAAAAAATACTCGACACCGACGATTATTCTTAACTTTGTGAAGTAGTTTCCGGTTTGGTTGATAATATATATTGTTATAAAAGGCATTTTATATTCCCTCTATTGTGTGAAGGAATGGATAAATGGTGATAGAGTTAGGAAAATCTCATATTCTAAATCTCTTATCTTAAAAAAAAGCAAAGAAAAGTAATTTTCACTTGTCTCTTTTTTTTTTGGAATACAAATGTTATTATTTTTACTTTCTCTTACCTAGTTATATATGCAATATATATATATATATATATATATATATATATCGACCTTCTAATTAGTAATGTGCCTAACTCCATTTTTGTTTTTTTTTTCAGAAGAGCCAAAAAACATTTCATTGTCATTGTTAGAGCCACTGTTAACACTTTTTGAACTGAAAAATTTGAATTACGCTCTTACCCAGTTCAGGGCATAAGGAGAATGATATTTTTCAACAGAAAATACAAAGAAATGATTTTCGAAAAAAAGTGGAGTTAGACACTTTTCTACTGGGAGGGACAATATTAAGTCCCACCCATGCGTTTTCTATTTGTGATTATTTCATTGTTTTTAAGAAAATATTATACACAAGGAAGGAAGCAGGTGCAGCCAAAATTAAAGCCTCCGATTTTGTTACAATTAATGAGACGATGAGGAAATAAAGTTTTCTCGAAACGTCTCATTAATTGTAACAAAATCGGAGGCTTTGATTTGGCTGCACCTGCTTCCTTCCTTGTGCATAAATCAACAGCCACGTACTTCATTGGTTAGAAAATATTATATATTTTTTTAATAGAAACCTTCATGGTCCAAACTTAAAAAATTTCCAATAAAGATTTTCATTTTCTTTTAAAAAAACAATGAAATAATCACAAGTAGAAAACGTATGGGTGGGACTTAATATTGTTCCTCACTGTACACACATTGGTACTATGCAGCATTGTTTCCGGGACAGTTGTACTAGACTTTTACTATACTTTGTTGCGTGTTCGCATCTTCGAAGTACGGGGCAGGATGCACTATAAAAATCAGATGGCAACGACCCAAGAAAATGCTGAATTTTATTAAAAAGGAAAATCATAATCATTCACTGATATAGAAAAGAACTCTTTTTTTTGGGAGATAATACTGTTAAATTATGATTGAGAAGGGTTGTTAATAATTAAACTTGGAGATGATTATCAGCCCAATTTATTTAGATCGACTCTTTCCTCTGTCAAGTCAACTTTTCGGAATACTAACGACTCCTTCTTCAGGACCGAGGTGAATAATTAAATTTGCTCTTATAATTAATGCGGGGTGAGTAATTAAATTTGCCCTTAATATTAATTATTGATTATTGACCCCGCATCGTCCTTAAGGGGTCGTTAATACTCCGAAAACTTTGACCTAAAGCGGGAGGAGTCGATCTAAGTAAATTGGCCTGATAATTATCTCCAAGTTTAATTATTAACAACCTTCTCAATCATATTATTCACCAGGCGGTTTTCCACCTTAAACTGTTAAAAATGGAAGGGTGGGTTTAAGAAATAGTTCTGCCTGAGAACGATTGCATTATGAAAATTCAATCCTATCTCAGACAGACTCCATTTCCTTGCCAATGTTGAATCTTCGAAAAGTTGCGCAACTAAGTATCACATTCCTGAAGGGACCTTTGTATCGCGAAAGTCGTGGAACACGAGAAAAATCAGGAATGAAAGTTAGAAGAAAACGCAGCCAAAATATTTTCTTTAAAAATATATTTTAACAGCTGACGTTTCGGCTTTGGTCAAAGCCATCCTCGGAGCTATAAACAACGAAACATTTTCTTTTATAAATATAGTTTAACAATCATTTTTAAAATTTTTACAGAATATCATACCTGTTATTGGTCATTATGTATATATATTTTGAATTGTATTTGGTGTTAATTTAGGATATAACATCATTATATTTTTTTCCTGATGTTATATCCTAAATTAATACCAAATACACATAATGACCAATAAGAGTATGGTATGATTTTCATTCTAAATTTCATTCAAAATTTTAAAAATGATTGTTAAACTATATTTATAAAAGAAAATGTTTCGTTGTTTATAGCTCCGAGGATGGCATTGATCAAAGCCGAAACGTAAGCTGTTAATATATATTTTTAAAGAAAAAAATTTTGGCTGGGTTTTCTCTAACTTTTATTCCTGATAGAAATTCCACCAGCCATGAAATACTCTTATATATAGCCTACTAACGAGAAAAATATCGCGGAACAACCTGATACCTGACCAGAGAGATTTTTCAAGAATTTATCCATTGATATGTACTAGCCTTTACCCATGTTTGATAACTGAAAATTGAATATTTCTTAATGATTTGAAATTTGTACGCTATTTATTTTTATACTAATTTCATTTTCTTCCCTATAACATATTTTAATAACAAAACATTAAATATTTATTTAATAGAAAAAATTACTTATAATTTGAACGATCTTAAGTGATTCTTCTCCCCATAATTATAAAAAAAATTCTACCGCCTACCTACACTTGGAAGTTGTAAGGGCAGGAGGGGAATAATTAGAGACGAGGGTCTTGGAGAGCACCGCCGTTAATTATTATGATCTCCATTTATTATCTATAATTTTCTTTAAAAATATTAGATCAAAAATATTTTAACAAGCCTTTTTAAATATTCAATTTTTTGTAATAGTTGAATAATAAACGATAAATTTCATATATCCAGAACAGAGATTTGTGTTGGCGCATAACAATAAATCATTTTCTGTAGACATCAAAATTTATTTATTTCCCAAGTAATTAAAAAGCCAAACGTTTGGCAATTAGTTAGGCCCCTTTCACATCCATTAATTTTTAAAAGGTGCGAATTCTTCGCCTAGCAAAAAAAAAGGATGGATCCCTCTGGTTAATTTTTTTTTTACCTTTCATTTGGTTTGGAATTATTTAAGAAATCTTATCTTAACGCCCAAAAAGTCGGTTAATCTTTACTATAAAGTTCGCTCCAACCAGAGAGCGCTGGCTTACATTTGACTAGTTCTTTTTTTGACATTAGCTCTTCGTTCATGGGGTGGGGGGGTAAAGGGGGGAATTACCCCTTCCCCCAGATTTGAGAAAAATATTTTTTTATGAGAATAAAATTTTATTTTTAAAAATTAATAATTAAAAATTTGATTTGTATATATTCTTCTTTAAATTACCGAAAGTAAAAAAAAATTATGTGCTGTGGGAACAGTAACACCAGATAACCCCCCCCCGAGTAACTCCTCTGGATCCGCTCTTGCTCACAGCAAACTTAGTACCTGGCAAAATCAAAGGAAAGAATTTGTATTAATATTTGTAGAAATTTTTGTATGAATAAAATTGTAAAATAACATTTTTAATTTTTTTACTTTCTCTTACCTATATATGTTAATATGTAGAGATGAAGTAGTGAATTCATGTCAAAAATTCGATGTCGAGTTTTTGATGGAAGGTCCCCTGAATCCAAAAAGTGGTTTTCGCGACATGGTCTGTCTGTGAACAAAATATCTCAAGAACGAAAAGAGCTAGGAGATTGAAATTTTATATTTAAGTTAGGCACCCCACTGAGACGTGACACCAAGCTTTTTAATAAAATCGGCCAAAGAGTCAGTGGCGTAGCGAGCTTAACTCGCGCCAGGGGCACAATACCTTTTGAGCGCCCCCCCCCCCCATTCAAAAACCGTATAATATTATATGTAAAATATACAAAAATATTATATTACAGAGACACTTAAATTTAAAATATATTTTCCAGAAATCAATTATAATAAAAATAAAAATTATCCAGCAATTTTTTGTTTTGCGGACCATTTGGCGCAGTGGCGTCATTTGGGGGGGGGGGGGGGGGGGGGCATTTGCCCCCCCCCCCAAGGGCTCTGATTTTATAAAATTTTATATTATTCTAAATAAAATACTCCAAAATACACCTACGAGTATACAAACTGTACAAAATTAAACAATTAATTAAATTAAATATGTTTTGGCCAAATTTGAGTACCCATTTGTAAGTAAATTTTAAGAAAAAAAATGTTTGCCCCCCCCAAGAAAAAATTTGCCCCCTCCAAGAAAAGTTGAAATGACGCCACTGATTTGGCGCCCCTTTGTGAGCAGCGCCCGGGGCATGATGACCCCCCTAGCTACGCTACTGCAACTAGTAGTTTCCTGATGTACTTTTTCAGTTTTTTTCGATTTTCTCAAAATTCGCTCCAACGATTTTGATTAAATTTCAAAAATCAATTATTTTTTAGATGCTGTTTAAAATGTATATTCTCATTTTGCCATTAAAATCTTCTAAACACCACTTTACTCTTGTACTTCATAGGAAAGATAGAAATGTTTTCTATGGTAACAAAATATAAATATTTTCCCATACTTATAAATTACTGTCGGAAACTAAATATATGTCGTCAGAAAAAATTTGGTGTGAAAAGCACAGAACAACTTTCGATTACCGAAGGTAAGAGAAAGTTGTGTCCTGGGCGACCAGCACACCAGATTTTTTAAACTGCCACCCAACTCTAGCGAGCGTTTGGTGAAACACTGACGACAATCGCAATGCATCCTGGGAACCCAGTGAGCCAGCCAGTTCAACCGCCACCCACTTTCCCTCGTTTATTCTATTAAAACAATTATAAATTTGTGAGTTTATTTCTTAATTTCGTTCTGATAATATCCCAGTTTTATTTCATTGAACATATATATTGTGTTGTGTGAATGTGTTCTTGTATTTATCAACGCTTTCGATATTCAACATTCTCTATAGAGGCTGCTCTTCTATCAAGAAAATAAGTGAGTAGATTATCATACAAGATTTATTATACATTTTTCAAAATCATTTGATCAAATGTTTATTACATTATTTATTTAATTATACATATCCCACTTTAAAGTATATTATATTATTTTAAAATGGCATTCGTAAAATTTCGTTTACCCAAAATGGTGTCCAATTACCACCGCCATTTCACCTCCTATTCACAAAAAAGTCACCTATATTTATATTTTTTCCCCTTAAACACATTTTGAACTTGAACCTTGAACTCACTAAGCTTAAAAAAAAAAAACAAAAATTTCAAATAAATGCCAGTTTCTAAAAAATATTTCCAAAAATTTAATCTCGGGAAAATCGCTTCATTCTAGAAAGTTCTCGAATTGGGTTTAAAAATAAAATACATCTCGAGCAAATAAACGAAGATCCTGATAGATATTACAAATAAACAAATAATCAAATAGGTAGAAAGAATGAGCAAGTAGTTATATTTCAAAACTAAAGCCGACGTTTCGGTCACATTTGGGACCATGTTCAAGACCAGTTTAATCTCTGAAAATATATATAATCCTCGCCAAGTTATAATGGGAATACACAATTGTACATAGCTCAATCATGATAATAATAAAATTTGAGGCATTATCATGATTGAGCTACCTACAATTGTGTATGCCCTTGGCGAGGATTATATATATTTTCAGACATTAACCTGGCCCTGAAGATGGTCCCAAATGTGACCGAAACTTCAGCCCTGGTTTATTAATAAATTGAAATATAACTAGCTGCTTGCTCATTCTTTCTACCTATTTGATTATCGACACTCAGCTATACTATATACCTCTATCAAATAAATAAATAAAAAAATAAATTAAAAAATGCATATAATTATGAGAAAGCAGCCAATATTAGTCTGAAAGAAAGAATGATCAAATCATTCTACATTTCGGCCAAATCTATAAATATATACGCCCCTGACCGAAACGTCGACAGAATTGATTTATAATTGCTTTTATTGTAGCTGCTGGATCTACCTTCTATCAATATGCATTTTTTAAATTAGAAATTTTTTTTAAATTATTATTCTTTTTTCTTAACTATTTATTTTTTTTTTTATTTTATTTTTACTGACATTAAATTTTACAAGAACATTTCGAATTAAAGGAGTTTGATTACTAAACAAGAGAATTAAATTTTCTTATGAGAATTTTTTATAGACCACATTTTGTTTATTAATTATTTATTAAAAATATAAATACTAGGAGCAAGTGCACAGTACTTGATAACGGCTGCAGAATAACTAGACCTTATTTCATAGTTTCTTGATGTTTTCTCGATATTTTCATTTACCATGATCACTACTCTGCTGAATCAAAAACCATTACTCCTACATTTCTCCTGAATTTAAGGGAATTTAGGGCTTCTACGTCTGTCTTCTCTCTCTCTCATCATTAAAGATTTTTTTAAATTTAATTCTCTTTCTCTACTATTATATTTTATACATCGTCTCGATATTGTGAAGCTTGTGGCTTGTCATTTCTATGTTCCGTGATTTTCCACAAATGGAATATTCTGCCTGTTGTTTTTCCGAAACTTATAATCTCCAAACATTCAAATATCACATCAAAAAGATCAACTTGTGAGTTTCTTCACTCTTGTCTTGGTCTTCCTGGTTGCAGTGAAAGTCATCATAGAACCTAAAAATAAAAACAATATTATTTAAAGAATACCACTTGAAATCCATCCTCTCATACTCCCAAATGTCATCATATTTGTCAAATTAGTGATTAGATTTACAGATGTGGGTTATTTAATTTATTTAAATTTACTATTTTGTCTTTCTTGTACAGTGAGTTCCGAAATTAAGTATCACCCATGCATTTTCTACATGTGATTATTTCATTGTTTTTTTTTTTTTTTTTTTTTTTTTTTAATATATTGAGATATTGTAGAAAAATTATAATAATGTAAGGTGCCCTCGGGGGCCATGGTGCAGTTGTTAGCGTGCTGGCTATTTGTACCAAGGGTCGCGGGTTCGCATTCCGTCCCAGGCGGCAAAATTTATTTCGAATTGGATACCAATCAATTGAAATAAATAGCAATCGAAAAAAAGAATATTTTAATGAAAATTTTTCAATCCTTAAAAATTTTTCATATGAAAATTCCATCATCTATTATAAAAACAATGAAATAATCACATGTAGAAAATGCTTGGGTATTACTTGATTTTGCCACTCACTGAACACAATATGTTTTTTTTTTTTAGTAATATAAGAATAATTTGATTATTTAATTGATAGATTTGATCCAATGTCGAGTGGTTATAAAACTTGACATTTTGCCTTTTTTTAGACTGTTTTCTTTCATTCTTTTTTGGTTTGTTTGTCTTTTCCAATAAACTTAAATTGATACTTTCCTTAAATGGGAAAAGGGGGGGGATAATTACCCCCTTTACCCCTCCCTCCCGTACCCGCCCTTGATTAAAATATTTACTAGTTTTTAATTTGAGAATACGAGCAAAACGTTTCTGACCCCTGTTTAAAATACTTATTTGTGTTAATTACGATATTTATGTTCCAGCCCCATTTATTTATACATATTGGTTTATTATATTAGCTACAAAGTTTTGCATTTTTTGACTCGTACATATTCATTATAAAATAATTATCCTAGTTTTCGTTGAGTCTTTTTTTTATCAACTAGTCATACTAATTTTCTAGTTTTATTTTGATTCGGCTTACTTCTCGATTCCTAAACACACTAAAGTAGAGAAATTTTAGTTTGAGTTACAACCTTGATTGGCTTGGAAAGTTAAATCAAAAGAATATTGAATAGAACAAGCAAAAATTCTTTTTTCTTTTTTATTCTTCTTCTATTGAATGATGGAGGTATTTCTAAAGAATAAGAAGAAATGACAAGCAAGCAGCAAGTAGCAGCAGGGCTGGTTTGACCACCGGCAGTTGCGCCAACTTATAAATAAATATACCAAGCGAACATTATTATCCTTGGGGGACTAGGTAGGACTAACAAGCCGCCGTTTCATAGCGGATGATAAACTATTTAAGTCCCCCACTCTCTCCCCTTGAAAATGTATCTTCCCATTAGTGATTAGTGGATTAACTTAAGCGGATATAAATCTTGAAATTTCCCTCACTCCACATATCAATGTAATGAACATTATTTAAATTTTATATATATATTATTATTTCGGGAGGGGGAAAATACAAATTGAGTGATTTATAATCCCGAGGATTAATATAGTATTTGTCTCCCTATGACGTTGATTAAATATCAGGAAAGAAAATTTTAACATTTGAATAGGAATTTGCATAACGCATTCATAAATATTGATGAATATTGACAGATATCACGGTGATAAATACCTATAGTGACTTATTTTATTCACCAAGTTGTTTTTTTCTATATGAATGATCTTAAATCACAGTTAAATAAGTGTGAAGAATGCTGGGCAATAAAAATACTGGTGTGCTTAAGCAAATCACATAACTTTCTTTGTGTTTGTATCAGTGATAGTGTATAAGGGCGAGGGACAAGAGGGGGTGCTCCCTCCCTCTAGTAATATTTAAATGCTGATTTAGTAGAAAATATATGCCTTTTAAAATAATTATATAATATCAATTTATTTTTATTATTTATATATGCTACAGGGCAAACTTTTTAGGATAAACGCACTCAGGATAAACTAGTTTGTTCAGGGATAAACTTACAAGGGTCTAATCTTTTTCGGTTCCAGTGTGCTCTTTTCCTTTGCCAGTGATTGTTTTATTTGACCTTATGTAGATTTAAGTGCTTTACGAAAAGAAATGGCGTGAGGAACTTCGTTCCCTGCAGGGGGTCCCACATGGGCGAGCCAGGGGGAGGCAGGGGGGCCGTTGCCCCCCCCCTGGCTGGTCCCAAAAATTAAAAAAAAATATATATATATTTTTCCCTTTGGAAATTTTTTTTTAACACCCCATTTCACTACATTAATTTAATTTTTTTTTTTATTTAAATAAATAATTAATACTCCATGTATATATTAATTGGGTAAACCCCCCTCTTTCGCCCTAACGAGGGGTTGGCCCCCCCTAACAAGAAGTCTGGCTACGCCCATGGGGTCCTACGACCCCACACGTTTGTTTTTTTATTTCTCATTCTATTCCCCAATTTAATATCAATCAATGGCAGGGG
>JAKCPI010023630.1:0-13553 GCA_023213315.1 Euborellia annulipes | reverse complement strand
GAAAATGGAATTTTTTTCTTTTTTTAAAACATTTCCAAGATGATACACATGTAAACGTGAGACCTAGGCCTAATAAATATGTTTAAGTAGGTTAATTATATTATAAATCCTTAAAATCAGGCAATTTGAAAATTTCTTTTATTATTTCCCTTTTATGCTAATGAAATTTTATTTATTTAAATAAATAAAAATTTACATGATAAAAAAATTGAAGTGAATAAATAGCAAAGTATTTTTAATGTTTAAAATTAATAAATTAATTCTTAAAACATTCATGATGTAAATGAATAAATTTTATAAAAGCTCTTTTGTTCGGTCGTTGATGAATAGAAGAATAAAGTCCTGGATTTTTTATACTTGTCAGGATTGAATCATAAAGTTTTTAACATGCTTTTGCAAATTAATAAGTGAGTTCTAATCCCTCATAATATTAAAATAAAAGTTTTTTGAAGTTAATATGGGATTAATGTTTTAAAATATTTAGACTAGCAATCTTATAAAAAATATACCATCTAGAGGTTTTCTAATGGTGTCTTCGCCTATGGAATAGGCAACACGACATAAAGACGCTAAGAATATGAGACTAGAACCTGCCCAATCATTTCAAAGTCAATTACTTGATTTCTTAGTGTATATTCCTTTTAATAAACAAAATTTATTTCAATTCTTTTTTACTTTCTCTTACCTCTATATATATATATTGTTAATATAGGGGAGAGCGGGGCTATGCCGTACACTTAGGGGAGAATGGTAGCTGGAGAGAATTTTGAGTTAAAATTATGAGAAAATAAACAACATGTAATTTAGTTCATTAGCTACCCACTACAAACAAGAAATTGACATTATGCCACTGATAAGTATTTTTAATTAATTTCAAAAAAATGTGTCTTTGTACGGATTAGCCCCGGAGAAGTTGGGGCTATTCGTACAACGGGAAGGGAGAACTATATCGTACAACTAAGAAAATAACATGAAAGGATAAAAGAAATGAAAAAAAATAAATTAATTAATTAATTTTTAAATTTATTTGTTTAAACAAGAATCAAGAAACGAATTTATCAGCAGGCTCTGCAGCACTGCAAGCCAGATGGTTCTACCCTGCGCACATACAGCACCTGAACCATCATCTTCAAACTTAATTTTTCTTCGGCTACTTGATTTTACAGAACCCCTTGTCTTGAAACTTGTGTTCTTTGGTTTAGAGTTCACTCGAGCTTTACTTTTTACAATCTTCTTCTCGATGTTGGATTTTTTCTCTCTAATAGCGTTTCTGTACGGTTTAGCCCCAACATGCTAGCTTGTGGCGATTTTATGTCCTAACCTCAAAATTCTTAGCCTAACTTGTTATCACTTGGTATCAAAAGATAGCTGAAGAAGAGTAGTTGCTTATGAATTCATATAAAAACTAGTTTATAAGTAAAAGTTCTCAAGTCACCTCTTATTTTAAACTGGCTCAAAATTAAAAGAAAATTCACCAAAACTATGTTTTTCACAATAATCCGAGGTACACCATGCGCTCGGTGGAACTTTCTCAACATTACAGCTTGCTAGATGGGGTGCTAGGTTGCAGCTCCGATCAGACCTCAATATCTCGAGAAATAGACGAGAAACAGACTGTACGGTTTAGCCTCACTGTACGAAATAGCCCCTCTCTCCCCTATAGAGAGAGAAAGTATTGGATTGATGTCAAAAATTCGATGTCGAGATTTTGATGGATATACACGTTTTGAGGTCCCCTGAATCCAAAAAAGTGGTTTTCGCGACATGGTCTCTCTCTCGTGTGTGTGTGTCTGTCTGTCAACAAAATATCTCAAGAACGGAAAGAGCTAGGATACCCTACAGTCGGAAACTAAATATATCTCAACACAAAAATCTGGCGTGACAAGCACAGTACACAACTTTCTCTTGCCGAAGGGTAAGAGAAAGTTGTGTGCTGTGCGACCAATCACGCCAGATTTTCCTTACCCCTCTTATCCGGCCTTGGATCAACCGGTCCTAGGATTAACCGGCCTATCCCATTGGTAATATAAATTACATATATTTATTCTAGATTATTTTTATTATTACATATATTATATATAAATTACTTTTTTTTTTTGTATATTAATTAAACGGTGTGGTGCAACATTGTTCTCTATGTTCGTTTAGATGGTGAAGAGGGAGGGGGAAGGACTTCCCGAGTTTGTTTACTCGCTTGCTTCCCAGTCTATCTTTTAATACATATGCTTGAGATCTGTTAAAAAAAAAAAATGGGCGAATTAGGGAAACAAAAACGTGTGATGAAAATGAATGAAAATCAATTTTTCACCGAAACCTCGGCTAAACGGGTGGGTATTCGGCCAGGATCTCTGTCTCGGCCAGGATCTCGTCGCCCTCTGTTTCGACCAGGTCGGTTAAGAGGTTTTTACTGTAATTAAAAATAAGAAAATTTTCGCTTTCAAATTGGCAGATTTGTTAAGTCAAAAGGTCGAGAAAAGTTCGAATCCCCCAACTTTTTCAAGTGTTGCATATTCCATAGGCATAGAGAGTTCTCTACAAAATATTTCCAGGTTACATGACCTATCCCCTTTATACGAATCATTTGGTCTATTCGTCGTAAAACTTTTGCGTTTCTATGCCTCAATTTTTCTGATATTCTTGAGTTACTTCTAGCGTTTATATAGATTGGCTATGCTGTTCAAGGTATGTAATTGGTTCCAGGTGGGATATTTGATTTCCGCCTCTGAAGATTAAAGAAAAGGAAGAGAAAGAAGAAGAAGGAGGTAGCTCGGTAGGTAAGCTTGATTTGAGTCGGCCAAGCGAGTCGTTTAAGCTGAGTGCTGAACGCAAGAGACTCACTCAATTCACTCACTCGGTCACGCTCTCCGACGCGAACCTCCTTGGCCCTCGGTTCAATGCCCGTTCAGGACAGAGAACCTCTCTTGCCAGCCACCGCTTTTCTTCTTTATCATTCAAATGACTGACAGACAGACAATGAAAGAGAGACATACCTTCTCTGACGTAAGCTATATGTATTCGTAACAAAACAATAATATACTAGTTCACATGTAAATGGTTGTTTGTTTTTGTTTATAAATCAAAGATAGAGATTATCTTGATCTTGTATTGTATGCGTTGTTTAAAGGGGAAAAGAGAGAAAAAAAGATATTTATTAATTCCACAAAATCAATGATAAACCAGACTAGTGGGATATCCTTAAAAGTGTTTTCAATAAGGATGATTCATTAATAAAGTGAGTAATAAATAAATATCACACATATAGTCACGAATGCATTTATAATTTATATTCATAGACATGTAGGAAATAATTACTTGAAGATTTATTAGAGAAATTCGAAATGAATCATTTATTAATTTTTGGCCTCGTTTGATATATTTCTTTTTTTTTTTAGTATTAATCATAATTAATCATTTTAAAAAAATCTGATTTTTGAATTGACTTTAATGATCCGCAAAGAAATTTTATTTTATCCTAGCTTTGTCTAAGCTTAATTAATTTGTCAAAAAGAAAAATATATCTTTTGTCATTTCTATCTATTAATTTTTAAAAAGACCTTTTTCCTTAGGTTGAGATTTGAGACACGTAGACAGACCATTTTTGTAATTGTTAGCGATTTGTCCCAAGCCCCGTAACTCCTCCCCAAAAACAAGAGAAAAATAATCCTGAGAAAGGCGAACGTCGTGACCGACCGTGGACGTGAACTCAGAGAACATAACTGTACTCAAATATGGAGAGAAAAAGAAGAAGAAGCTGTGCGAAAGAAGCTTCGGATATTCCCAAGAAGACAGAAAGCATTATTAGCAATGAGAGAATTTTAATTACCTTGCCCTCATTGACCTTTCAATTAACGGGATTGCAAATCATCTTTTTTTACCTAGACGAGAATGACTATCCCCGGATGTTTTTAAATGTAACAGGAGAAATAGAGATTTTAAGTAAATTTGGAAATAATTTTGCTTTTGATTGAGGTATCTGAACAGAATTGGGGTATATCTTAGTGCAGGACATCAAATACTTTAATCCAGTGAAATGGATCTAATATTTAAACATTTTGGAATAATATTATGTAACTGTAAAGCTTCAGCAAAGGGGATCAATAAAATTTAGAGAATAAGACTCTAAGCTCTCGCGCATATTTGGTTGTATGCATATGTTATATAAAAGTATCTAACAATCACGTATAAATTATACAAAATCAGAGAAGAATCTTCTTTGATTCTTGGACATTAGCAATAACTGAAGAAAAGAAAATTTAGACCGAAACCGTTTTTTCTGGAAGTTTTATTGACCCATGCAATCTACTTTGGCTGTCATCTCAATCTTTCATTTCTGTCATAATATGAAAAAATGTTATTCCCAGTCCCAAAGCTAAAAGATGTTCCACATTGTGCGTGTAATTTGGTATTTTAATTAAAACATCATGTGCATAGTTTTTATATTAATTCTTGTTGCATGTTCAGGAAGTACGGTGGGATACTGGGCAATTACATGCAATAAAATGATTCAATTTCTTTCTCGATCACATATAGCATATTCTAACAAAGTTATTAAATAATTGTGAGAAAAAAAAAATTATTGACTCTTTCGAAACGGTAAATTGTAACATCTTATTTATTTCGACAACATGGAGATGGAAAAAAAATCCCACAGGAAGTCGTGTGAGTAATTTTAATTTTCCTCGGAATCGAAAAAGAAAAATATAACAAAGAGCCTATTCTAATTTGTTAATATAATTAGATATACAGTAAGTTGGACAAATTTGCAAATTCTAGCGTGATAAAAAAAAAATTTAAATGTCAAATGAGCAATGAAATAAATAAATTATGAAAAAGTGAAGAAGACCAAATGGGAAATACGTAATATTGTTTGAACATGTGTTTGCCTGATGAACAGGAATTCGAGGAATTGTTTCTAATCTTCAATGGAAACATCTTATAAGGCGTATTTTTTAATGCGACATTACAATGATGGCGTAGAGTTAAATCTCTCAATCCATGAAAGGTATTTATTTTTCTATGAATAAAAAAAACGTGAAAGTATCGTCGTTAAAATGAGAGTTTGCACTAGTTGTTACCTATATTAATTTTTTTCTTAAATCATTTAATATTTATTCATTAATATCAAATGAAAAGTTGAAAAGTAATAATTTCTCTACTACATTTATATTCAGCAAACTGGGTTACTGTTCCAATTTCTTTTCTATTAGACTATATAGCCTATTAATTTATTTAGATAAAAAAAACAAATAAATAACGAAATTGAATGTTTTAATGTTAAAGGAACAAAGTTCAACTTTCCTGGTCAACTAATGAAAAATTAGTCAAGATGTGTTTCACTTTTGGGTGTAATTTTTTTCCCTTCAAAAAAAAAAAAAAAAAAAAAAAAAAAGGTATTCAAAATGAAATTATTTTGTCGACAGCCAACGCGAGTAGACTTAGCACATTTTCAAAAAAAAAAAATAAAAATATTTTGTAAACTAATAATTTTTTTCATTTTACTTTCTCTTACCTCTATATATGTTAATTATAGAGAGAGAAAGTATTGAATTCATGTCAAAAATTCGATGTCGAGATTTTAATGAATATAGGTCCCCTGAATAAAAAAAAGTGTTTTTCACACTTGTTCGTCTCTGTGTGTGTGAACAAAATATCTCAATTACGGAAAGAGCTAGGAGGTTGAAATTTTATATTTAAGTTAGGCACCCCCATGGGACGGACACGAAGCTTTTGAACAAAATCGACCAAAGAGTACTAGTACTTTACTGATGCACTTTTTCAGTTTTTTTTTATTTTCTCAAACTTTGCTCCAACAATTTTGATTAAAATTGAAAAATCAATTAATTTTTAGATGCTCTTTCAAATGTATATTCTCATTTTGTCATTGAAATCTTTTGAAGACCATTTTACTCTTGTACTTCATGGGAGAGATAGGAGAAATTGTTGCTATGATAACAAAATATAAATATTTTCCCATACTTATAAATTTTACATCTTGAAATTAGAATGTACCGCACTGTTGGAAACTAAATATATGTCGACACAAAAATCTGGTGTGACAAGCACAGGACACAACTTTATTTTGCCGAAGGGTAAGGGAAAGTTGTGTGCTGTGCGACCAGACACACCAGATTTTTTATACTGTAAAGTTTGTATCCTAGTCTTATATCAACATCTAATCCATGGTACAGTGAGTTTCAAAAGAACCCCCCCCCCCCCCCATTCGTTTTTCTTTTATTGACTTTCAAAGCACATAGGCTTATATAGTTTTTTGAAAACAATAGACCAAAGATATACAAGACATGGGTGGGGTTTTCTTTTGAAACTCTCTGTACACAAATACATTGAAATTATCAATCATTTTATTATATTATATTTATCGTCTATAAATATAATTGAGACTTGTAGCCCTAAGGAAGAACATGACTAGAAACGTTATTTGAAGTTTCTACGGAATCAATGGAATAAATAAAAGTTATAGCGAAATAACTGTAGATGTTTTTTTACTTTCTCTTACCCTATTTTATTTCAAATTTTAGTAGTTTTTTTTTTTTTTTTTTTAATTTATTATTCGTAAATTTGGAAAAAATAAAGACATTCTTTCTGGACATATGGCAATTTATTTCTTGCAACTTTAAAAAGAATCCTTACAGGTGATTGACCTGAATATGATTGGTTTGAGTGAAATCATGTTGTGATTTATGATTATATTTTTTTAAAATATTTTTTGTATGCAGATAACAAAAATCTACGCTATTATTGATTGTTCAGAGAATGATTGATTTGACATCCTTTTTAATTAAATATTATACTATTATTATTAGCAAGGAATTTTTAAGAAAAAAAGTCAATCAAAAAAAAGAGAATATTTATTCTCTTTTCGGCTTCATTTGATTTATTTCTGTTGAGTCACAAAGAGAATCAATGTACAATTTTTTTACCCAAATAACCAACTCTGAGATCTTTGTATTTTTTTTCGCTTTTCCAATCTTAATGAAAAAAAATGTATTGTTTATGAAAAAAATGTTCAATAACACCCCATCCTCTTGCAAATTTATAACCTAAGTGAAATAAAATTGACGAGCAAATCAAATGACATGTTTGTGCTAGATTGGAGGGGAAAAAAAAACTAAAAGGGCATAAATATCAATCGGATTCTTCGCTTGTGCTCTACTGTCTGTCACGGTTTGGTGGCCATCAAAGTTCAACAACCGCAATCGGCTTTTGTCTTCAAGAATTTCCTTCACTGGCAAAAACCGAACAAGAGAATGAGAGAGTGAGAAAGTGTGAGTATTGGGGGGAGGGAAGGGGGAGAAGGGTGTGAGGGGAGGGGGAGATGATGATGATGATAAACAACGGCTATGAATATTTAAATCATTAAATATTCAAATCAGATTAGAGCTATATTAATCAGCGGTGGAAATTCACCCAGTGATTCTCGTGGACATTTCAATGGAAAAGTCAATAAAAGGTGTAAATTCATTCATCTAACTTCACCCTCCAATTATATTCTTAGTATGTTGTCCGAAAAAATTGTGGCGCCATTATTAACTTGCAAAATGAGTTTTCAATAACCTAACCAACCTTAAGTTGTCATTTTTGTCTTGGATTGTTTCGAATATAACGGTGATCCTTAAATAAATAAAAATAAACATATCTTTGCTTTTGAGGTTGTGGCTGTGATGTGATTATAGTGGAGAATTGGAGATATCGGCCAAATTAGGATTGTCCAGGTTAATAAAACTCCCAGACTAAGATGTTTTGGCCTGAATTTATTTGGTCATCTTCAGTTATCTCTGAGCTTGGGGCACAGGAACCATAGAATTTGGTATGAAGCAAATATATTTTATTATTGACGAGTCCTGGTTTGATCACATGTGCACTTGCACTGTGTGTATAATTCCCGATAACTGAAGATGGTCAAATAAATTCAGGCCGAAACGTCTTATCCTGGGAGTTTTATTAACCTGGACAATCCCAATTTGGCTGATATCTCCAATTCTCCACTGTAAAGATAACTTTGATATGGATATACGTGTATAAGAATTGCAATTGGAACAAAATTATTTTTAATTTGTAGTCCTAAAGGCCCCACATTATGCACGATCAACAAACTTTAAAAATTGTTTGTAGATGGCCCTAAGGATAATCAATTTTATTATAAAAACCCTCGGCCAAAAAATAAATACTTTGGCGTATTGTCCGTTTATTTGTAAATATTTCAGCCCCAGTGATATGTAATCATTTTCAGTACAATCAACAGATGTTTTGCAAATCGTTACTTTCTCCCAATATGACCAATATTGGCAAAATAGCTGAGCATCCCATGAATGCAATTTTTATAATCTTTATAATAAAATTGAATACTTTAAAAAATGTCCGTTAATTAGCCCACGCACTATTGGCCCACCAGGTATATGTACGCTGTATTTGGGTTCCAAGCATTCTTATTTAAGCCATTTGGTATCCAAATGAGTTAAATAAAATCAAATGTGGTTTTTACTGATAGAATTTTAATGCAAGAGTGAGATGTGGAGGAAGGATGCCTCTATTTAATAAAACAGTCTCTCTAAACCAGTGGTTCCCAACCTTTTTTGACCCATCGCCCCTTTCTGGAGGTTGACTAACACCTATCGCCCCCCTTTACATTTTCAATGTATGCCTAATTTTAATTTGAAGTAAAGTGTAAATAATAAATCAGTTTTATTATTTTAAACAATTTTATTACCGTAGGTCTCTATACAGGGCCGCAGACAGACTTGACGGGCCTCGGGGCTACTTAATAATACGGCCCCCACCCCCAAAAAAAAAACTTAAAGTTTTCTCTTTTTAGTATGTAAAAGGCTATTGTGGCCTTCATATGCCAACACTTTTTTACACAGTTTTTGAAAAACTTTTGAAATAATTATAGGTATATACATAGCTTACAATATTTATTTAAATAAAGTTATATAAATTTTTTTCAAAATGTCCTAAACAAAGAGTTACAAAGTTTTAATTAATCGAGGCCAAAGTCGGACAGAGAATTTTCGGGGGGAATCTGGGGGTATGGAAAATTTTTTGAAAATTACCCACTGAAATCTACGTTTTTAGCTATCCTGAGTCGTGAAAAAGATCAAACTTGATTTGAGCTTAAAGGGCCCGGGACCCTGAGGAAAAAAAAATTCAAGAAATGATTTCAATTAAAAAAAAATCATTTTCTTGAATTTTTTTTTCAAGTTTTGTTAGTCAACCTCCAGAAAGGGGCGATGGGTCAAAAAAAGGTTGAGAACCACTGGTGTAGGATGTGGGCTAAGCGTATGAATGATTAAAAGAGTGTGAAAGTTAGAGTAAAGTTGAATTGTGGATAAAAGAAGTTGAATTCATAAAAGATGTTAAGTCATAGAAGAAAACGTTAAGTCTTAAAAGAAGACTTTAAGTCATAAAAGTAGGCTTTAAATCATAAAAGAAGAGATTAAGTCATAAAGGAAGACGTTAAGTCCTAAAAAACTACGGGGGGTCTGGGGGCTATGCCCCCCAGTGGGGGGTCTGGGGGCGAAGCCCCCCAGCTAGCTTTCAAGTGTGAGCGAAGCGTAGCGCAGCGAAGCGTAGCGAGCGCTTGTAAGCTAGTGGCAAAATAAGAATATACATTTTAAAGAGCATCTAAAAAATAATTGATTTTTGAATTTTAATCAAAATCGTTGGAGTGAATTTTGAGAAAATCGAAAAAAAAAACTGAAAAAGTGCATCAGTAAAGTGCGCTGGGACGTGACACGAAGTTTTTGAACAAAATTAGCCAAAGAGTACTTGTACAGTGAGCACCACAATTAAGTTCCCACCTGATAGCTTTAGCCTTAAGTATATGCAGGGATGGGCAAGTTACTCGATTTTGAGTAACGAGATACAAAATACCAATTACTTCAGATTTTTGTAACGAAATACAAGATACCAATTACTCACGGGTTTGTGTAACGAGATACAAGATACCAATTACGTATTTCAAATACATTGAAAATACCAATTACAAACAAATTTTTCCTTGATTTTAAAATACTTTTTTGAGGGGTAATTCTGGAACTAAAGCCCTGCACGGATACGGGTTGGCCCGTAGGCCCGTTACCCGCCCGGCCCGCGGGCTTTGGAGGCCATGAAAAAATTACGGGCGGGTACCAAGTCTAAATAGACGGGTTCGGGCAGACGGGCATGCAAATGAAATTTTATTTAAAAATTGCTAGACATTCGTTCATTCATTCACTAAATCTCGGGCGGGTATGGGCGGGTTTGAAAAAATTCCGGGCGGGCCTTAAGAATGATAAAAAAATTACAGGCCGGGTACGGGCGGGAAGTCAAAAAAAATACGGACACGGGCCGGTCTGGGCCAAAAAAATCTGCCCATGCAGGGCTCTATCTGGAACCCTAAATAAATTTAGTTTAGGAAAGTGGCAGCTAAACTTATATTGGAGAATACCTTTGGAAAATCGAAAACAATAAAATTATTCATGACACTAAAAAAAATTTATTTATAAAAATATGAAAAGGTTTCAAAAAACCAAGTTTTCAAAAGTTTTGTCGGATAATCTGGAACTTGATGGAGAATGAATAAATCCGCAAATGAAAACAGTCTTTCAACTGGGGCAGAAGAACAAAGATTTAGTCGTTGAGAGCTGGTTGAAAGAAGAAAGCAAAAAAGTTTTTTAACGAAGAGTGAAAATTTGGCGGATTGATTGAGTTCTCTTTACTGGTTTTTACTAAGATTCGGAGCAGAGAACCCACACGACGATTACATACAGTAATATTAAATAAATTAAAACGATTTCAGCTCCCTCTCCAAGACTTTTTATACGGCGGCAAATTAAAAAAAAAAAAGTATTTGGTATCTCGAATTTCAGATACCAATTACTAAAAAATGTAACGAAATACAAGATAGCAATTACTTTACCTATGCTGTAACGAGTTACAAAATACCAATTAATATTGTATTTGGTATCTTGTATTTCAAATACATGTAACTGATTAACGCCCATCCCTGAGTATATGGTATACAATATGGTAAATGGTGAAATAATTTTAAATTTTAAAAGGTAAAATAAAATCATCTCTACCAGATTTTACGTTTTACCTTTTCGGTCATTAAAATTATTTCACTTTACACTATATTCTATACCATATACTTAAGGCTAAAGCTATCAAGTGGGGACTTAATTGTGGTGCTTACTGTACAAGTACTTTGGCTAATTTTGTTCAAAAGCTTCGTGTCACGTCCCAGGGGGTACCTAACTTAAATATAAAATCTCCACTTCCTAGCTCTTTTCGTTCTGGAGATATTTTGTTCACAGACACACACACACACAAGTTGTCAATTCGAGGGATGATCACGAATTAACCTTTTCTATCTCCGCATGCGATTTTGCAACCAATGGTATGACGGCCGAAGTGTTCGATTGAGAGGCGCGTGCCATTCCATTGCAGAGGCCCGATTCTACGTCGAGGTTCTTGAGGAGCATGACGATCGCTCCACGACGAAGTCGAAGGATGTCGAAGCATGGCGAGCATGGCTGTTCTTATGCAGGAACTCCACCGGGTAATGGATGGCAACTGATAGATTTTCGCAAATGGCCTCATCGATGGACATGTACACATGTTCCTCAGTCACCATTGTAGAACATCTTCCGTTGTAGAACGTCTTCATTAAGAAGGTCGACGTGGATGTTCTTCGGTGCGAGAATAGCCTGTTCCGCGAGTGAGCCAATAGTTGCGCCTTCAATCTTTTCTCCAAAGACCTAAAATTAGAATTAGTGTTATCAATAAGTTATGTATGAGAAAACTACACTGATAATTGCTTGAATGTTAGTTAAAACCTGTACCTTTGTGACGATGTTTTTCAGTCTGGGTGATATCATCTGGAAGGGCGATCCGTCCATTTTGTTGCACTTCCATTGCCGACCCGAAGGAGTCGATTCAAAATGCGTCTCCCGGTGTCACTCGCATGTTGGAGAAGAGGCGAAGAGTTTGGAAATGTGGCCACATGATACCTTTCTTGATGCTCGCGTCCACTTGGTCCTCCCGTGATCCTCTTTTGACAATGGGAAGAACTCGACGGAAATCTCCTCCGAGAATGACAATCTTGCCTCCGAAGCGAAGGTCATTCTGCATGATGTCTTGGAGGACGTCATTTGCTTCTTTTGGTTCTTTGGAATCATCGATGCCTCGTTAATTAATACAAAATTTGGTCTATAATTAAAAATTCCCTAATAATAATATAGATTATTTATTAATTAATAACAAAAAAAGAAGAGGAATGGAACCAGGTAGGAAGCTTCTATTATTAAATCAAACTTCTTTATTACCTCTTGTTGTTGCAAAATGGGATCACTTGCTGCTGCTCGATCTTGAATTTGATTTTCGTCGAGGTAGTCGGCGTTCAGTTGACCGCTGTTCGTCCGTCTCGATGACTGTGAGCTGTAGTCGACGTTCCTCTTGTTGTCGCAAGATGGGATCACTTCTGGCCTCTTGTCTGTTGAGACGCTGCTGACGTTGTTCTTCTGTTTCTTGGTTTCTTCGAGCCCTCGCTTTCTGCTTTAAGCGCAAGTGGCTGTTGACTCACTTCAGCCGTTTCATTAGCTTGTCGACTGGTTCTCCAATGAACATCTGATCTAGAACTGGTGCGGCCAGCAATTAATTGGTGGTCGGGAGAATGGCGTAGAAGGTTGAGAGGATGGAGTCCTTGACATGTTTGAAACTTTATTTTAAAAAATAAAATTAGAAAAAAATTTTAAAGTAATTTAAAAATTAAAATTGAATCAATTTAATTGATAAAAGAAAGACTTATGAATATGTCCAATTCTAACTGCTCAATGATTTCTAAAATAAACGACTTGAACATTACAAGAAATAAAGAAAAGATGCTATTATCGGGGTAGAAAAATTTACTATGCATAAGCGTAAAAATATTTCTAATCTACTGTGTTGGGCAAAGTTAATAAATTTATTATAAGCCTAAATATTTTCCCATGTTTATAAATTTTATATCTTGAATTAAAATATATCAGTGGATCTAAATATATATGTCTGGTGTGACAAGCACAGAACACAACTTTAAATTACCCAAGTTAAGTGAAAATTGTGTTTGAATTAATGAAATTAATTTGAATGGTTAATAAAAATTGTTTGTAACACTTTTTACGTCACGTCTTATTTAGTCCAATATAAATAATTTATAAAGTTATATATGAAACGAGCTGATCTTAATAACATCCCAAAAGGAAGAGATTTAATTTGAGCTTACAGACAAGTCTTTTACTAAAGCAGGATTATCACTCGGCGAAATTGAATTCAATTCAAAATAGGATTACTCTCCTCAATCTCTCTCTTTCTCTCTTCCTTTTTTCTCCCACTCTTGTCATCATTCTTTGGATCTGAATTAAAATAATTAACAGATGGAAACAAAAAAGAATGCATTCGCATTTAAATTCGAATTTAGATCATATGATTGAAAAGACGGAAAAACAAAGCGTTCGTTCAGAAAATGAATATTATTAAAAAAGAAATTTTTCAATTAAATAATAAATTAATAATTA
>JAKCPI010023629.1:0-35152 GCA_023213315.1 Euborellia annulipes | reverse complement strand
ATAAAGTTTTTGTTTACATTGGATTCTATATAATTTTTCTTGTCAATTGTGCAAGTAACATTAAATATAAATTTTTTTAGGACATATTTCATAAAAAATACTATTAATTAAAGCATTTGAAACAATATTCCCTGCTTAACTCATTTTTGAATTTTTTTGGTCTTTGACACACCATTGCATAACAGGGTCCATATATGAAATATATAGAGAGAAAGTTTTGGAATCATGTCAAAAATTCGATGTCGAGATTTTGATGGATATACACGTTCCCCTGAGTTCAAAAAAGTGGTTTTTGCGACATGGTTTGTTTGTGTGTCTGTCTGTCTGTGAACAAAATATCTCAAGAACGAAAAGAGCTAGGAGGTTGAAATTTTATATTTAAGTTAGGTACCCTCCTGGGACATGACACGAAGCTTTTGAAAAAAAAGTGGTCAAAGAGTACTAGTACTTAGCTGATGTACTGATGTACTTTTTCAGTTTTTTTTTTTTCGATTTTCTCAAAATTAAGACTAAAATTCAAAAATCAATTACTTTTTAGATGCACTTTAAAATGTATATTATCATTTTTCCATTGAAATCTTTTGAAGCAGACTTTATCTTATCTTGTACTTCATAGGAAAGATAGAATTAATGTTTACCATGGTAAGAAAATATATTTTTATATACTTATATAGGATATATATATAATTATATAATAAGCCCTCGGACTTGGTGTATTTGGTAGCGCGCCTGCCTTGTATACCAAGGATCGATGGTTCGGATCCCAGGCAGTCCGAAGATTTTATTTGGATACCAAATGGCTTAAATAAGATACCAAATTGCTTAAATAAGAATGCCTGGATCCCCAATAGATATATTTATAATAATGGGTATC
The DNA here is from genome assembly GCA_023213315.1 of Euborellia annulipes. Lineage (NCBI taxonomy): Eukaryota > Metazoa > Arthropoda > Insecta > Dermaptera > Anisolabididae > Euborellia > Euborellia annulipes. The sequence goes on along the minus strand of JAKCPI010023629.1, from coordinate 34,278 downwards.
GTAAAGTCTTAAAAGGCCTAAGTTGCCGAAAAGACTGTGTGTTAATGGGAAAAAAGTGTGAGTGTTTTAGAAAAAAATATATATAAATATAATAAATTTACATTTACAAACTAAAATTTTCTTTCATTATGTATTAATGGAATAAAAAAAAAAAAAAAAAAGAAAATAAAAAGGAGTGAAAAGTAAAGGAAAAATAAGCTGATATGTTCGATTTGGTTTGACATTTGATGCCAAATAATAGACCATGTTGACAGACAGACAGACAGACGACTTAAAAGCCCTTTGCACACATTGGGATCTCACGGACTTAGTCTTTTTTTTCTCTCTTTTTTTATCTGGTCTTCGAGAGAGAGGGGGTAAAAAAAAAGCTCTGCGACGCATCAATATTTAAGCGATCGAGAGCTTTTAAATTCTGCTTGTTTTTGATTCCCTCCCTCCTTCCTCCTCTACTATTGTCCTTTCTCTTTTCTTGCCCTGATTTATTATTCATTGCTCACATATCTCTTCAATTTCAATCGTATTTATTTATAGTTATTCAATTCAAATTCATTTATCGAAGTTAGAGATAAAAGTTCGTTTAATTGACATGAGAGGCGCCACTAATCAAGAGCGCCTGCTAGTTATGCAAAATCTTTCTAAAAAGATAACCTTTTTGCCTATTCACTAGGGGTATTGAGAATATTCAAGCTCTTCATAGGTTTTTTCAACTTTCCTAATTTTTACTATCTCATATAATTTTAAATATTATTTATATCAAGACCAGAGTCACTGGTGACATTTACAATTTGTTAACCAGTGCATACGGATCTCGGAGAATAAGAAGTGAGATTTATGCTCCGATTAAAATTTTTTCCACGGGTTCCTATATCTGAAACACACTAAATTTGCGACCAAAAAATTGGTCCTAAATTTGGCCAAATGGTTTTCCGACGGCCATTTAAATAAGTTATTGTATATATAGGCCTATATATATAAATATTTGAGAATATAAATTTGTAAAATTTCATCCTTATTCGATGAATGGGATGGTTTCATTTAAGACTGGACGAACACCGATTGAGCAAAACTCTCTTCGACAAAACGTTTTGTCCAGGAGCAAAACGTTTTGCTCAATGCCAACGTACACAGATTAGGCAAAAACGCTCAATGACAAAACGTTTTGCTCACTGCCAACGCACAATAATTAGGCAAAAACGCTCAATGACAAAACATTTTGTTCAATGATGTCTAATCAAGCCCATTTGTGTTTGCCTAATCGGTGTGCATTGACCCATTTAAAAGCATTGAAAAAACAGTTTTAAACACGATTCGTCAAAAATGTTTTGTCGAAGAGCGTTTTTGCTCAATCGGTATGCGTCCAGCCTAAATTTATTAAAAAGCAATACTTAAATTGCTATAAATAAATGTGCCTGGATTTCAGGTATCGTAATTAAAATATAATTAAATATATTAAAATATTATCGTTTAGTGCCCTCGGGCCATGGAGGAGGTCTCTTGATAGACTGGGTGAGGGTTCTAATTCAAGGAAGTCCGATTAATATTTATTTATATCATTTGGATACAAAATAATAAAAATAAATGTGGTTTGACCCCTTAATATATCGTCAAATATGAGTATCTAACAGTTTATATGGCCCCAGATGCCGAAAAGACTTCAAAAAAACACACAGGCCAGAAGCCAGGAGGGTTTCAAACCACCCCCCCACCCCTCCAGAAATTTCAAAAAATAATAAACCAAATTATAAAAGAGAGAGTTCGAATCTTTGCAACCGGAATGAGTTATAATTAAGTTACAAATTTAAATACTCGTTGGTAGACGCTTTCCCTTTCGTTTAATCTACTACTAGGCTAGTAGCATAATTGAAAAAAGGTTCATATAAATTGGAATTTCGTGACTATGAAGAATAATCACCGACATTCGTCCCCTAGGTATTGAAAAAGTAAGGCGTGTAGTTAATTGCCTGGTTAAGAAATAATAATAAATATCTGTCAAAATTCACTTAATTAAGAAAGTTTTAATCAATCAATTTTTCACAAATCCCCTATCTATGACGATCGAGAAAACTTTTGCAGAATGTTTTAGAAAATTTCAATTAAAATTATAATAATAATATATATAAATATGATTTACGAACAATGATGATAAAAAAAAAAATATGACATAATCAATATTTTAAGAAAAATCTTGAAGCATAAAAAATAAGGCCAGTGCCATTCATCTCTAATCGTCTTGGGATTTCTTTTAAAAAGAAAGTCTTTGAAAGAGCAGCTTCGTAAGCTGTCTGTTTCACTCTTGAAAATACTAAAGATGCAAGTTTTTTTTTTTTTTTTTTTTTTGTGTAAGAGATACGTGATTTCCTGTATTTCTTTTGACTTGCTTTTGGTTATTTTGATCTATTTGACCCACTCAAATATAAATTACTCCCACTAAAAAATGCTTTTGACATCTTGGGAGTATTTTTTTTTCTTTTTTTTTTTTAATAAAAATGAATAGAGAAAATTAAAATAAAAATTTTTTTTCTATGAATATAAAAGGCATACTAATATTGTAAAATATGAGCCTTTGATATTAGTATTTTCGTTTTAAATATTAATCAAAAGTGTTTTCTTATTTTTAAGTTTTCTTAAAAATCAAACTTTTTCAATTTTGATGCTTCGAAATTTATTAAGTAATATAAATTTAGTATTATCCAAACAGCAGTCTTGAGCTTTTTTTATAAGAGGATTGTTAAATCAGCTAATAAGGAAAATTTAATTAATACTGATGTTTCGAGCAGGGATCGTGATTATCATTAGCAGGGCTGTAACGAGGGCGTGGCAAAACAGGCGCCCGCCACGGGCGCAACTGGGCTGGGGGCGCAAAACAAAGGGGACTGACCTAGTTGTGGTTTTTATTTATCAAAATATTAAGCAGTGAAGCGCTACGGGGGAGAGGGGAAATGGCAAATTTTTAAAATTTTATACTCAAAATAAAATTTAATTTCCAAAAAAAATATTTTTCTCAAATCTCGGGGGAGGTAATTACCTCCTACATCCTTCTATCCTCCTACATCCTTCTATCCGCCCTTGATATGACCTATTTAGTTTCAGATTTTCAATTCCTTGAAACTTAATTTTACTTTAGAAAATATAAAATTTTTGAGATGATTATGACGCTACGAATTTCGTTTTTCAGTATTATAATAGTAGTAATCATCTGTCGAGTAATTGATCTTGAAATTTGTACATAATTTAGAAAATATAATATTTTTTAATGTATTTTGACTATAAGACTATATATATAACAAATTTAATTAATTAATTGTTAATATTTATATAATGATTATTAATTAATATTCTTCATACTTTTTAATTTTATTTTTTAACTTGTATTAAAAATATGGTCTTTATAACAGGAGTGAACAGGAGAATAGAATAGTAAAGGAGTGTGTTCGCGCAAAAAAATAGCCTCCTCTCTGTTTTTAATCTCCGGGTATATTCTTTGGTAATTTATCATATAGACATCTAAAGGCTATATCTATCTAAGGCTGATTAGTGCTGCGACCCCGCGGAGACTTCTAGAATTATAAGTATAATTTTTAAAGTTTCCACAAGAGTGCAGCACAAATCAGATATTTTATTCAATTATGAAGATTTATTTTTATAAAATTTATATGATAAATTACCCGGAGATCAAAAACAGAGAGGAGATTATTTATTTTTTTTGGCGCCAACACACTCCTCTACTATTCTATTCTCCTGTTCACTCCTGTTACAAAGACATATTTTTTTATATTTTTTATACAAATAAATAAATGTATTAAAAAATAAAATTAAAACTTATGAAGAATAAAAAATATATTAATTACATTCCATTGATTGATTATATTATTAAATACATTTGTTATCTTCAAAAACATTTGTTTTCTAAATTAAATACAAGATTTCAAAGTTATTATTCCACAGATTTTACTATTATACAATAATACTGAAAAAAAACGAAATTTAGCGGGCGCTACTCACAAAGGGGCGCCAAATGGATCGCAAAACAAAAAATTGTTGGATAATTTTTATTTTTATTACAATTGATTTGAAGAAAAGGCGTGAGGCGTTCGTTCCTGGCTGGGGTCCCACGACCCCATACGTTTGCTTAAATGATCTACCTTCCCAAACAACTAAAATAAAATAATTGATCGCATACCAGTGATTGTCAACCATTTTGTTTCTCGAACAATTGACAATATTTTTGATTTTTTGAGAAATAATACAAAATAAAACTAATTAAAAAGAGATTTAGGGCGAAATTGAAACTCACAAAAATTATTATGTTTATTTTAGATGACTCACCCAAACATTCTCTGTCGTAGACGACGCGGTTGTGCCAGTCGGGGTCCTTCCACCCAAGAACAGGGGCTGCACATACTAGCGCTGCCGCTAGCCAGACAGCTGCAATCATTACACCAATTCTCTTGCCTGTCCGCCGATGGATGTAGTCTACGTTGGTCACAGCCCAGTATCTAAAATCAACGAAATAATTATTTAGGATATATATATATATATAAGATATAAAGAGGTTCCTGTTGATTTTTGCAATATCCCGCGGATATAATTAGATTATACGTTTATTTTTAAGTGTTTGTCTTTTTAGATTTATCTCTGAATATATAAATTCTTTTTTTTAATCAAATTTTTCGACATCATTGAATACAATTAAAAAAAAAAAAAAAAAAACAACCAAAAGAGAGGAAAATTGGAAAAAGGTTTATTTGAACATCTCATTTTTATAAGAGATTTAAAAAGAAAATTTGTTTTTTATAAAATTAGCTACACTTTTGCTTTACCTTTGAAGTTAAAAATGATATAAGTTAAAGTTAATTAAATAAGAAGTAAATAAATATATAAAATGACTTTTTCTATCTCTTTCCTTTATTCGAAAAACGAATTTGTTATTCCATATTAAAATATGAACATAAATTCACATTGCGAGCTGGCCTGAGTCAAAAAGATCACTCTCGGAAATTGTCTATATTTCAACTATTAGTTTATTTTATCAATACTGTATTTATATAGTGTATAGGCTTAGACTGATGAACCATGGGCCATTGGTAATCTATGATGCAATTTCAATGACCAGAGACTTTGTATTTTGGCTGCTAGTGCCTCTCTTTATTAATTCAATTGTATGCTTAAAGTTTGGCGGGACCCAAAGCGGAGCGCAAGTTTATATAGATATTTTTTTTTTATTTATTATATAAATTTTCCAAGTATAACTGTACTTATTGTGGGAGAAGGGATGGCCTAAACTGACTACCTTAATAGAGAAAAAAAATTTGCTAAGCTTTTAAATTGCATATTGGTTCGCAATATCTAAAAAATTGCGGAAAACTTTGGCTTATTGATTGTAATAAAGTTTTTAATAAAAACTGAGAACCGACCGAATATTCGGTTTCGGTTCAGCAGTTTCGGCCAAAAAGTAGCCGCCAAACTTTCGGCCTACCGAAACCTAAGTCTGAAAAGATGGGACGAGAATCGCACGCAAAAAAAAGATCAAAAATTTTCCCGCAGGGCGGAAAACTTCAGTTGCAAAAGGGGAAATATCCCGCGGGCCCGCAAAAATTTCCGTGTCCCTAAAAAAAAGGCAAAATGATTTTACGGGAGGGAAAAAATTTCTCTGAGGGGGGAAAATTTTAAAATTTTGGTTCCGCAAAATGAGAAAATGTTCCGCGGGGCAGAAAAAAATTAGTTTTTTTTAAAAAAATTTTCCGCAGAAAAATTTTTGAGTTAAGGCCCCCCCCCAAAAAAAATTTCTATATCATCCCCTGATAGGAAATACAAGTTTCGGTTTCGACCGAAACTAAGATTGAGGCCGAAATTCGGTTTCGGTTGAAAATCTTGTTTCGGTCGGACCCTAGTTTTTATTATTTATAATTATTAAGATTTTTTTTTTTAATTTGTTTAAGATCTTTTTTGGCAACTGAGGGCAATTAGAACCCATCCCTATTTATTTCAATTGATTAGTAAACCCTCGATCTTTGGCACCTTCAATTATTACAGTATTAAAAAATCTGATGGGACTGGCCGCACAGCACACAACTTTCTCTGACATGAGTTTAGTTTCCATATATAGGTAAGAGAAAGTAATAAAAGATCGGGAGCAAACAATCAAAAAAATCTGAAAAAATCTTTGCCGGTGGGGCGACAGCGTATAGCAACAGCCACCAAGATGGAGTAAAACAATGGCAAGCACGCTGGAAACTCGGATTGATGGCCTCGAAAGTCCAGCGTGTGGAAGGTCTCCCGGTAACCATCGATTTTAATTAATATATATTCAATAAACCTTTGGCACCCAAAAGGGTCTCGAGGGTAAGTCTAGTAATTAATTTCTTTTTGTTTCTGCAGATTTTCGAATTAATGTAGCCTTGATTAACAATCTTGAAAGAGTAAAAAATTATTTTAATGATATGGCTCATGTCTGCACCCCTTTTAGTCATCATTGTTGGACTATTTTTTCTTTAGATTTTTATTATGCTGCTCGGGTTTTGTTCATTTTGCTCCCCTTTACGCGTAACCTATTTTTTTTTTTTTTTTTTTACGGGAAGTATTCTATCTCTCTCTCTCTCTCTCTCTTTCAACTATTCAATTCTTCTCCAGCCAAGAATGAAAAAAGTTAGTAAAGTGTTCGTTCGACATTGATTAAAAAATTAATTAAGAGAACTATTTTGAGGAAAAAAAAAGTGTATTAGTTTAAAAAATAGCATTTTTTCGGAGTCAGTATCCCGAAGCTGTAGTTTAAAAAGTCTCATGTCTCATATATCACTATTTGACTGTATGGTCATATTTCTTTCTCTTTAAGGAGAATTTATGGATTTTTTTTATTAAGAATCATTTTTCTTTGCTGGTTCTCGAAAATTAGGAAACTTTTCTATGTTTTTAATTCTCGGTTAAGATTTTTGAGGATGAGACGTTAAAACAACTTTCCTTCTGACGGTTTCTAATAAAATAGTTTATTTACAGTACGTTTTGTTTTTATTTTAAGAAGACAAGACTTATTTCCCGACTGGAAAACAGAATAAAAAGAAAAATGTTAAGTGCAAAAACTAATGGTAAAACTCTGGTGTGCTGACTCCATAGTACTCAACTTTTGATTAGCGAAGGTAAGATTCTCACAGGATTTTTTTGAGCCGAGATATAAGTTAGTTATTTAAGGATTTTAACCTATATGTTTTGTCCTCAAGGGCTCACGTCTTGTGAGTACGTGGATGGCAACCACGAGCTGCCCGAGCTGGGACAGGCAGTCCTTCTACTCCTTGCATGTCTGTCTCTTCCTTCCTCTTTCAACAGGCGTCAGACCGTGCGACGGGCCGGCCTGTTCTATTCTTCCCCGGTCGCAAAAATCCATGAATTGACAATTAACGAACACGGTACGGCACTGCATGTGATGGAGATGCGTATGGCCAGGTGGTCACTTGGTGTGCCGCATCCCCAATGATACCATCAGGAGCAAATTTGGCATAGCTCCAATCACTGACAAAATGTGCGAATGGCGTCTCCGCTGGTTTGGACATGTCGTACGCAGGGGCGTGGCAAGGACGGCGTGCGATATGGGGCTCCTTGGACGACAATGCAGAGGAGCACCTAGGATGACTTGGCTTCATCAGGTCAGGAGAGACATGACCGAGCTTGGCCTGTCGGAGACAACAGCATTGGATAGAGGGGAGTGGAGGGGAAGAATAAGGTCGGCCGACCCCGCACCGCGGGAATAATCAGGCGAGGACAGAAGAAGAACCTATATAATGTTTTAATGTGTCGATGGCTGCTAGGGAACGTTCCACATGCCTGGGGCCACCCACCCGCTGTTTTATATGCGTTGCAAGGCCCCACGACTGCTAGTATATTAACAACCTAGAAGTCAAATTTATAATCAGAGGAAAATATTTACATTTTCTTACAATGGTAATTCTTTTTTCTTATTAAATACAAGAGTAAAATACGTGGATAGCGACCACGAGCTACCGGAGCTAGGATTGACAGTCCTGTTCTTTACATATCTGTTCCTTCCTTCTATATTTTCAACAGGCGTGCGACGGGCTGGCCTGGTCTCTTTCTTCCGGTCGAAAAAAAAAACATTTTGCCGACCCCGCATTGCGGGAATAAGGCAAGGAAAGAAGAAGTTATAATGACATCAGCAACCGAAACCTTAATGTATTATAATTATTTATTTCTTTATATATTGTATATTATCAATAGTATATAGACTTCTCTTTTCTTACATACCAGGCAAAAGCGGATACAGGGGGGGGGGGGGGTAAAGGGGGTAATTACTCCCTCTGATATTTGAAAAAAATACTTTTTTTCGAAAAAAAAAATGTATTTTTAATGTAAAATTTTAAAAATTAATACTTAAAATTTGATTTGTATTTATATTCTGGCATACAGAATGCGCCTTTAAATTACAGAAATTAAGAAAAAAATGTGTGCTGTGCGATTAGTCACTCCAGATTACCCCCCTCCCCCGAGAAACACCTCTGGATCCGCCACTGATACCAGGTATAGTTTTAAATTTTTTAAAGTCAATTATACCTCACTACATCCTGGATTCGAAGGGTCATGGAATGTTTGGCCCACTAATAAATAATAAATTGCTAAATAATTACAACCCTTTGACGTTAAAATTTATTTATCGAATTTAGTGTTTTTATTAGTAAAAGGTTTCCATCATTTATTTTCACCCTTTTATGAGGTATAAATAATTCAAAGCAAATTAAGATGGTGGATCTATCCATATGTTGCTTGAGAAACATTAGCTATCATTAGGGAAGCAATTATTTTATGATGGAGCAGAAAATAGCAACCCGGTGGAAAGAAGCTTTCTATTTATATTTGAAATTCACTTTTTTTATATAAATATACATACTTTGTTATCAGTATTAATTTCTCTTACCTATATGGTATATGTTAATATACATATATGTAGAGAGAGAAAGTATTGGATTCGTGTCAAAAATTCGATGTCGAGACTTTGATAGATATACCATCTATTGCAATAGTATTGAGATTAAAGCCCGGTAGTTAGGCAGCCCAAATGGCAGCTTGTCTGTTTGAGAAAAACCTTTTTCAAATCTAACAATAGGCCGAACGACTCTTTTAACAAAAGAATAACCATAAAAATTTATCTTTTTAATATAACTTTCAAAATATATCAAAATAAAAATTATCTCAATGTTTTAATCAGATAAAAAGTTTAATGAGAGTGTGCCATTTGGGCTGCCTAACTACCGGGCTTTAGTCTCAATACTATTGCAATAGATGGTACGTTTTGAGATCCCCTCAACCCAAAAAAGTGGTTTTCGCGACATGGTCTGCATGTGTATCTGTCTGCCTGGGTTAAATTTACAGCATGAAGGAATTGAGCTAGAAGGTTGAAATTTTATATTTAAGTCAGGCACCCCCCCTAGGGCGTGAAAATAAGCTTTAAATCAAATTCGGCCAAAAAGTACTAGTACTTTACTGTTGTACTTTTTCAGTTTTTTTTTTCGATTTTCTCAAAATTCGCTCCAACTATTTTGTTTAAAATTCAAAAGATAGGAGAAATGGTTGCCATTATAGCAAAATACAATTTTTTTTCCTATTTGCTCAGGGGCCCACATCTTGTGGGTACGTCAATGGCGACCACGAGCTGCCCGAGCTGGGACAGGCAGTCCTTCAGTTCTTTAAATGTCTGTCTCTTCCTTCCTCTTTTCAACATGCGTCAGTCCGTGCAACGGGCCGGCCTGTCCTATTTCTTCCGGTTGTAAAAACGTATGATAGGGTTGGAGGGAATGAATGAGGTCCGCCGACCCCACATCGCGGGACAAGGCGAGGAGAGAAGAAGAAGAAGACAAATTTTTTTTTATGTTTATAAACTAGAAATCTAATGTACTGCCGGAAATAAAATATACTGTATATTGACCAAAATAATCTGGTGTGACTCAGCACACACCTTTCAAATGATGAAGGAAAGTTGTGTACTGTATATTCAGTCACACCAAATTTTTTATTTAATGTTTATTTCCTGTTACTCAAAGTCAACTATGGAAAAATTTAGGAGCAATTTGGGTTGGCCGGTCTTGGTCTGCTTTTATCATCTAACTTGTGTTATAAGATTTCTATCGAGTTATTTCAATTAATAATTCTCATAGTTAATAAATAATTTTCATATAAGTAAATAATAATTTATATTCATGATTGAATTATTTGCAATATCTCTATTTCAATCAGGCATATAATTGGCATCTTCGATCATTTAATCCGAGTTGATCAAGATGGAGCTAAATGATTTATCGCCACGTCAATCGTAGTTGGGGAAGGGAGGTGGTAGAGGGGGGAGAGAAGTTTGCTTGGACTTGATTCGGTCCCGGGATCAATGCTGCCCTTTTGGAGGGTCAGCAGCCCTGCAATGCAATCTAACCCCGACCATCACTTCCACCCTCTTAATTGCTACTAATTTATTGCTTTATTCAGCAGATAGTGGAGAGCAGCGTTTTTCTGACAGGTAATTTCACAGATAAATTTCCCCTACACGTCATAAGATTACATCTAAAAGGATTATTTATTATTATTATTATTTTATAACATACTGGATAAAATAAGTAATATTAAAGAGTTAAAAAATAAATAATTTAGTCGTGATTCTAATGAAAATTTAGATTAAGGTGCGCGTCTCGGGGTGTTAATTTTGGGAGTTTCCAGCGGCCACAATATTAAAGCTATCGACCTCAATTTTTTTAAATTAAAGCTATTTAAAATATCTACAACTTATAGAAGCCCTTTTTTTTATTTTGGAAAAAATAATTTTTTTTTTAGATTAATCGCATTAAAGAAAAGATATTTTTTAAAAATTCGCTCTATATCTTATAGATAATTAATAATCATTGTGTTAAAAAATAATTAATTTTTTACCCTTAATTAATTAGCTGGAATCTTTAAAATGAAATGGAATAAATCCCTTGTATTCCTATGGGAAAAACTAACGCCATCTCTTGCCGCCTCGAGTAACTCGGTAGTCAATCGTGTTCTAACGGCTTTTCAAGACGCGCACCTTAAAGTTGCTGGAATTTACGCCTACATAGGAAAAGGCAGGTATTAAAGTGGACCCTTTATTCCTTCAAAGTTACCAATGCCACAATCTCTTAGACTTTTGTCTTGTACTTTTTGTTCAAAAGTGTCGTATTAAGTGTCAGAGAGGAACACCTAACTTAAATATCAAATTTCAACCTCCTAGCACGTCTCGTTCTTGAGATATTTTGTTCACAGACACACAGCAGGCCAAGGTACTTCTTTGGAATCGGTTGACCTCGAAACGTGTATTTCCATCATAATCTCGACATCGAATTTTTGACATGAATTGAGATCCAGATACAGACCTTACCTCTTATTTTTGTTATATTACATTTAAAAAATAGCTTTACAAACGTGTCTACTTCTAGAGATACTAACAATTTTTTAGTAAAATTTTGTTGATTTAATTTGGCAAAATATGAAGCCTTCAATCGTGACGTTTTAAGATTTGATTAGCCCCTTCCTTTTCTTGTTCACCTGTCAAAGTTGTCTAGTCAGCTTGAAAGGGAAAGTGATTCTCTCACCCCATTCCCTTTTCCAAACTCTACTCTTTTCCAGGGCGCCTGAATTTATAATATTCGAATAGAAATTACAAAGTTTTTTTTTTGACACGATATTTCTTATAATTCAATTATATATTTCAACCATAATTGATTTATCGTAAAATGAAATTCACGCGCTTTTATCATTAAATATTTAAATGCTACTATACGGTATATCAATTCGTTCGATTTTATTTGATGGGCCATGCAGGCGAATTTTCCAGAAATTAACAGATGTGAATGGATGATCTCTCTATTAAGGTTGTCGAAAAAATATCGAAACATCGATATAATTTTTTTTTTGCCGATATACTGTATATTGGACTATAGTTAATGTATACGAAGGTTTTTTGCGATATAGATATTAAAAGATTGTAAAAATAAAATCGGCGTTTTGAGATATCGATATTTTTTTTCGATAGCGACAGCTCTACTTTGGAGTAATTAATCGAAAAATTCATTAGAGTGTTTTTGTTTATTAAACTCGAAGTAACTACACTTTTACTCCTGAGTCTCCCGCCTCTATGATACGCCACTTTCTTTTATTAAGTTATAATAAAAATCAATTATTATTCATGGGACGTTTGACGTTAATATTATAAAAGAAAAATTGCTTTTTCACAAATTTCCTTATTATATTTCATAGTTTAAGTGTCTGTAAATATGATCATAAATTTGATATTAAAATATTTAATCAAAAAATCTTTTAAATAAAATATAAATAACTTAATAAAGTAAGAATATGTTTGAGCTTAAAATATTCATTCATAAATTGAAGGATAATAATGAGATGACATCATATTGAAATAATAATTTTTAAATAGGAATTGGGAGTGGTGGGAGGGAGGAGAGGGATTTAAGAGAGATGGTTTTGGTCGTATGTTTTGTGGTTTTCCTCTTAGTCTCTTTGAGGATGCCAAGCACGTAGACTCTAAATTTATCCCTTAGGAAAGAGATGGTGGGGTATGAGAGAGATATTATTATGGATCTCTCCTTCTCCTTCTATGCCACAATCAAACTCGTGGCATCCTATTTCTATACTTAATCGAATTTGAATTTGAATAACAAAAAGTCTAATAGTAGACAGTGGTGTATTCAGTATTGGCCAGGGAACCGGGCCCTGCCCCCCCCCCCCCTTATCAGAGCCTTGGCAAAACAATTTCTATTATGACCCATAGCCATATAGTGCTTTGAAAAAAATAACATTCAAAGATTGAAAATTTTAAGTATTTCTCAGATTCAGGGTATTTATAATGGGATTATAACCACAGTAGTCTATAAAAATAAATAAAATGAAAAGAATTTATAAACGAGTTGAATATAAAAAAATCTGGTGTGACTGGGGCAAAGCATACAACTTTCTCTTACCCTTCGGTAAAGTTGTGCACCGTGCTGGTCACTCTAATCAGGGGCGTATAAAGAAATTTTTTTCGGGAGGGGGGGGGGGGGGCTGAACTCAAAAATTTTTCTGCGGTAATTTTTTTTTTTTTAAGAAACTAAATTTTTTTTCACACGAAATTTTCCTTTGCGGAACCAAAGTTTTCCATCCTGCGTTAAAATTGACCATAACTTGATGAACTTTTACTAAAGATTGATTAAAATCTTACTTTCAAGGTGATTTGATAAAAAAATGTCACGCACAAAATGATTTGAAAATTTTATATATCAGATTTTTTGCCAATTTTTTGAAGTCACTTTAAATAGATACAAAATTGTACACAAGCTTTAGACTCACTTATAGTATAGGGTCATTAGAGACACAAGGAAGTCAAATATTCTAGATAAGGTCATTGTTGAGGATGAATCTCAGTTGGGGGTTGTCCTTGTAGAGGGTGGAGTCTTAGTAGACTTCTCCTATATCTTTGATTGTACCGCATGCTCACAACATTGGTTGTTTCGGGGAATGGTAATTAGAAATTCATCTATTTTCCATTGGGTTTTCAAGCAATTGAGCCCTGCTGATTCAGAGCTGCAGATAGTTCATCAAAATCTTCAACGCGAAAGCATTGGGTGTTGATTTAATGTTTTTTTTTTTTTTTTTTTTTTTTTAATTTATTAATATTTAGGCGCGCTCAGAAACACAGGCTATTTGCGCCGAATGTTTAATTATACAGAGAAATTTCTTTATATACATAAATATTAATAGAAAAATATTACATCAATGACGCTTAGGACATGAAACACAGAAATAACACATAGAAATGCATAACATAATATTAATAACAAAATAAATAAATAAATTAGACAAATAAGGGGTTCATATTCTATTGAATAGGTCTATATCCTTCAGATAATTAAATAAGTTTTCAAAATTTGTCTCATCGGTAAGGATACAGCCCAAGTCCTTGCCTTCCAACAAATATTTTCTCCTTGCAGAGCTATAGAGAGGACACTCACTCACTCCATGTTGAACACTAATCTTTTTATCACACACTGCGCACCAGGGGGGGTCTTGTTTATTAATAATATAACCATGTGAAAAGATGCAGTGGCCAATCTTGAGACGGGTTAAAATAGTGTGTTTCCTCCGAGACATTTTAATTCTCGAAAAGGGAACAATTTTCTCTTTAATAGATCTTAACCAATTATTTTGAACCACCTCCCAACCCATTTTCCATCTCTGCAAAAGCATATTTCTTGCAAATATTTTGAGATTTTCATAGTGGGATTGAGGAAAATCATAAGATCTCTTCATTGATCCTTTCTTGGCAAAAAGATCAACTGCATCGTTCCCCTTGATGTTCTTATGGCTAGGTGTCCACAGGAAGTAAATTACTCTACCCGCTCTGATAAGGCAGTCATATAAGCCCTGTATATTCTGTATCGTCGGGTGTAATGAATACAGAGTTTGTATTGCGAGCAGCGCGCTGCGGGAATCAGATATAATCACTGCCTTAATTATGTTTTCCCCTTCCAATTTTTTTAGATCTAGCTCTATGGCTTTTAGCTCAGCGTTAAAAACACTGGTAACAGACGAGAGGTTAAATAAGCCCTCTCTATTACCCATCTTGAAGGCACATCCTACATTTTCTCCCGACTTTGAGCCATCTGTATAGACAAGACTATAGCCATGAAATCTATTAAGAAATGAATGGACAAATTTTCCGCAAAAGGTTACGGATTTCAGGCATTAGAATAAACGTAAGAAGGGCTAGAATGGCACGAGAGGTCCATTGTGGTGAATTGCTGATATTTGGAATTTGTTGAAACTTCACGAAAGAGTTTTCATTACTCTCAGCGAAGTGACGGAGGAGACGAGTGAGATGGTAAAGAAGACGTTTAAAAACTTCATGTCGTCTCTTCAGTCGCCTGTTTCCTTTTAATTTTAATATTGATGAGGGCTCCTTTTAATTTATTATAATTTCTAATCAAATCCTGCACAAAGAAGTAGTGGATGTTTGGTGATTTAGTCAACCCATGGAGCTCATCGCCCATGACAACACGTAGAAGGCGATCCAGCACATAGAGCTGGCAACTAATATACTTGGGTTTGGGGTACCTTTCTCTTCGAACATTTGCTGCAGCCGATCAACGCCTATCTTTTATTTAGAATAATAAAAAAATACTAAAATTTGCTTTTTAAATAGAATTTATATACATTTTATCATTAAATCTTTATGAGAAAAAAATAAAATATATTTTTGATTTCGGCTTACCCCTTCCCAGAGGGTCCCTTACCCCTCCCCCCCCCGGGATTTCCTAGAGCGTTCTGAAAGTTATAATTGACACCAAATTAAGCTAATTAAAACTCAACTACCAGCTTTGTTCACCTCCCTTATATACCGGCTTATACAAGACTGCGTCTAATCAACCTAAAATTTCAAAGTGGTTTGTGCGTGACCTTTTTTTTTTATTTTTATGGAATAAACGTCATTTTAGTCATTAATACGCAAAAGTTCATTAAGTGGTGATACAGGAAATCTTTTAAAAATAAAAAAGTCGAAAAGTCATACCCCTAATATACATAGGTAAGAGAAAGTTAAAAAAACTGGCAATACAGGAATGATACAAACAAATGTTAATATCTGAATATGTTATTTTTTATAATGATGAATTTATTTAATTCAAACATATATATTTGTTGATAAAACAAACCTTTTTCGAAGATGCCGATCATGGAATAGATTTGATGACAGCTAATTTCCCAACTTGATAGTCGCCCAATGTTGAATGGCACACACATATTTATATAACAAATGCTCACAAAACACTAATATAATATTTACTTTAGGATATTTTATAAATGATAAAAAGTCAGTACAAAAAACAGAATTAATTGAGAGGGAACCGAAGGAGACGTTTGACCGGGAGCAAAGAGTATAATACCATAGATGATTTGCATTAAAAATAAGACAACAGCGCCTCATTCGGCGTATGAATGAAACATTCCCATTCCTTGCCCTCCTAGACTACCTCTCATCATACTCTCCTCAGCCCTTGTTTATTATTATAATTTCAGATTTTTTATTTAACCTAAAAAGCAAATCTCAAATTATTTAAAATGATTAAAAAAACTTTGGTTATTTATAAGAAATTTTAAAATTCAATTCTAGTTACACAATTAATTTTTAAATAATAAATTATAAAATTAAATAAAATTTTAATAAATATGCAGTTTAGAAACTAAAATAATACAAAAGAACGACACCTTGTTGCCGCCTCCGTGCCAGGTGATTTTTGGCGCGCGCGCGCCAGCCCCCTCCCCCTCACATGAGGTATAAAAAACAGTTATGAATAAAAAAAAAAAGTGCAGGAGGGGGATTTGAACTCGCGAAGTTTGGTTACGTGAGAGTGGAAAAAATTTAGAAAGCATGAGGACGAATTAACCACCTGAGCCACCCTTTGTTTTATTGCTTTAGAGAAAAATTAGCCATATAAGAAACATGAAATAAAAAAAAAATTAAAAAAATTTTAATATTCCACATATGATATATCAATTTTCTTTACTTTTTATGCGGATTAATAATTTATAATTAAAATTTCATTAGTATGGATAGTTTTCAAATAATTCAATGGGCAAACGTCAGATTGTTTATGCCTTAATGTAATTAAACCAAAAACTCTATCTAACATATGATACATGGAATTAATTCTTGAATTCTCCCTGATTCTAAAGAACTAAAGCCCTTTTAATTATATGATCTAATTTGGGAGTTATTGGCGATCAAAGTTAAGTCTATTTTCGCCCTTAATGACATCAACACTCAATTCTATATTATCGAAAAAATTTATTTGTCTGATCAAAACCAAATTTTTACCAGAGATTTATAATTAAAAAATGAGTTTTTTTCTAAAGTTTCATTGAGATTGGTAAAGAAATAAATAAAATATTGACTATTTTGTAAATTGAGTTTTAGAATTCGGGATCCCGGATGGGTAAAGAGAGCGCTCTATGAACCGAGTCTAGGCTTGAACTGAGATCCCAAATTCTAAAACTCAATTTACAAAATAGTCAATATTTTATTTATTTCTTTACCAATCTCAATGAAACTTTAGAAAAAAACTCATTTTTTAATTATAAATCTCTGGTAAAAATTTGGTTTTGATCAGACAAATAAATTTTTTCGATAATATAGAATTGAGTGTTGATGTCATTAAGGGCGAAAATAGACTTAACTTTGATCGCCAATAACTCCCAAATTAGATCATATAATTAAAAGGGCTTTAGTTCTTTAGAATCAGGGAGAATTCAAGAATTAATTCCATGTATCATATGTTAGATAGAGTTTTTGGTTTAATTACATTAAGGCATAAACAATCTGACGTTTGCCCATTGAATTATTTGAAAACTATCTATACTAATGAAATTTTAATTATAAATTATTAATCCGCATAAAAAGTAAAGAAAAATGATATATCATATGTGGAATATTAAAATTTTTTTAATACTTTTTTTTTTCATGCTTCTTATATGGCTTATATTTCCTTATCTAAATTAAAAGAAATGGTGGCTCAATTGGTTAAATCGACCGTCTATAAATTTTTCCACTCTCACGTAACCAAACTTCGCGAGTTCAAATCCACCTCCTGCACTTTTTTTTTTAAATCATATTATCAATTTCCTTTTATTTTTAATGCTAACTTATAATTTCATTTATCTGTAATTATAACGAGAGAAAGGATTTGTGGAATATAAATCTTGGTAACGCTAAGTTTAGGGAATTTCGACAAATTTTTTTTTTTTTTTTTATTTATGTTGCCATACAGGGCCGAGTTTAGGGGGGGGGGGCAGTGGGTGCATGTGCCCGCGCGGCAGATATCATGGGGTGGCAATTAAAGAAAGATTAACTAAAAAAAAGATAATATGATATGAATTTTGTATAGGAAATTTTAAAGAGAGGACGGCAAATTAAATTTTGCCCCCCCCAAAAAAAAAAAAATCTCGTAGTTCCGGCCCTGTGGCATAACTTAAAAAAAAGCCTCAAATGAAATACAATACTAAAGTAGAAATATTTTTTGAAAAAAATATTTCAAATTTCGTTCTTACAATTAATAATAAATAAAAATAAAAATTTTGGAAAATTTGTTAATTAATTCTTATTTATAAATTAATTTTTTAATTTTAAAAATTAAATAAATTAATATTTGAATTATTATAAATAATAAATAAATAAATAATACTAATATTGGAAAGTCAATTGACTTGCATTGCACCGGCTCAACTCCTGGTCAAACGTCTCATTAGTTTCCCTCTCAATTAATTCCGTTTTTTTTTCTGACTTTTTATCGTTTATAAAATATTCTAAAGTAAATATTATATTAGTGTTTTGTGAGCATTTGTTATATAAATATGTGTGTGCCAGTCAACATCGGGTGACTATCAAGTTGGGAAATTAGCTGTCATCAAATCTATTCCATGATCGGCATCTTCGAAAAAGGTTTGTTTTATCAACAAATATATATGTTTGAATTAAATAAATTCATCATTATAAAAAATAACATATTCATATGTTAACAATTGTTTGTATCATTCCTGTATTGCCTGCCATTCATTGGCCGGACTTTCAATAAGATTTGGTACGGCATGGACTATTTTTTTTCTTGAAATAAGTAGATTTGCCTTATAGCTGGTAGTTCAATCAGGATAGGCGAAAAGGAGAAAAAAATCCGCTGCTAGTGGTATTTCATTATTTTATTCCCTCCACGTTGACGTCACGATCCCGGTTGGGATCATCGTCAGAACAGCTGGGTGTTATGTATGTGTAATTCATATATTATATAGAGCTTAAAGAGATAAAAATATAAATAAATTGTATTAGTTAACATACAATTGAAAGCAAATGGTCAAGAGAGACGATGGCCACAGACAAATCACTCCTGAGGCCAAAATATTTCTCTATTTGAGATAATAAATGTGCATTAATATTCCAACCCCTTCGCAAATTAGGGGTTCAAATATGTTCATGTTAATATCTATAAAATTATTTTATTTCAAACGTCGCCAAACTCTTTAAGTAGTAAACCTTTTATTATATATATGAATTTTTCAACCCTTTTATCTTCTTTTTTTTTGTTTTATTTTCCCCAGCTCTCCATTTCAAGTTTGTAAACAGCCAGAGGCCAGGTGATAATGAGAATTCATTAAAACAAGCTTAATTTATCAATTAAAAAAAAGTGTCTGCTGTCAAACAACTCTTGTTCTAACTGAAATTTTTTTTCATAATTATCGAGATAAAAACCCCGTATGATGGAACATTTCTAAGAAGAAATTTAATACATACGTAAATTTAATCACCTTGTAAAAATACATCTCTTTATTACATTTAATTACACAAGTATAGCTTATACGCATTTTGACGTCAATACGTCATCTTCAGATTTTTTTTTATAAAAAACACTCATACCTTTTTCCCATTCACACTCTTACACTCCCACATACATACACAAAGTCTTTTCGGCAACTCAGGCCATATAAGACTTTATACGATAACCGTTATTATGAATATATACGTATATATATTGGGGTCCAGGCATTCTTATTTAAGCCATTTGGTATCGGACTGCCTGGGATCCGAACCCTCGACCCTTCGCATACAAACAGGCTCGCTACTAACTACGCCAACCCCGAGGGCCTCTCCAAATTATAAAATACTTTTGAAACTTAACCTTCATCATCATAAGTTTTCTGCTTTTTTTCGCAGGTCCTTTAGTGGCGATTCTTCCTTCTCCATTCATCCCTTTCCTGAGCTAATCTTTTCATCCCTTCGTATCCATCTTCCTCCTTCAATTCGTCGATCATTTTTTTCCTTCTACCATTCCTTCCAGTACATCTTTCATTAGGCAATTCCTTCTAAGTATATGGCCAATCCATTTCCTTTTCCTCAGAATAATGTTTTTAAGTAGATTTCTTTCTTCTCCTATTCTCCTTAACACCTCTTCATTCCTCACCTTGTCCGACCACTTGATATCCAACATCCTTCTCCAAATCCAAACTTCAAAAGCCTCGATCCTTTCCTTATCTCTCTTCAACAATGTCCACGCCTCACAGCCATACATAAGCACACTCCAAACGAAACACTTGACCAATCTTATCCTCAAACCTAAATCCATTTTACTTGTTAAAATCCTATTCTTTCTAGTTGTTTCTTGATGGCTGGATATTATGATATGAGGATGCGTTACAAGGGCAGCCAAGGCGAAAAATAAAACAAAAATCTATTTTAGAATGATGAAGGAAGAGAGGATGTCAGCCAAAAGGAGCTTCTATCGAATAAAAATCTCCAATCAGAAAACGTTTCGGGTTTAATTAGATAAAACCATCATCAGTTCTTTAGAGCTGAAATGAGCATAAATAATAATTGTAATACAACAACATAAAATATTTTTTAAATTATAAAAAACATCAGATCTTACAGAGATTGCCAATAATGTAAGATCTGATGTTTTTTATAATTTAAAAAATATTTTATGTTGTTGTATTACAATTATTATTTATGCTCATTTCAGCTCTAAAGAACTGATGATGGTTTTATCTAATTAAACCCGAAACGTTTTCTGATTGAGATTTTTATTCGATAGACTCCTTTTTTGGCTGACATCCTCTCTTCCTTCATCATTCTAATTGCTGAACAGCCACTTCTATTTTCAAAAATCTATTTTTTTGTCGACGTTTCGAGTGCCGATCCCATTAGGACAAAAATGATGTCAATTCGTCAGGTTGTTTGACATGGCAGTGTAGCAACGTTTTAACCAATTTACATTTACTTGAAGACTAGTATTTCGAGGTCTAAGTCCTGATGAAGAGTGCGATCGGCACTCGAAACGTCGACAAAAAATAGATTTTTGTTTTATTTTTCGCCTTGGCTGCCCTTGTATCCTCATATCCTCTTCTTTCTATTAAATGCCTCCTTTGCCATAGCAATCCTTATCTTGATCTCTCTTTCGCTTTTCCAACCTTGCGTTACTTCTGTGCCTAAATATTTCCATCTGTCTATTTGTTCTATCCTCTCTCTCCGTCCACTACTACACATATTTCTTTCTGCTCCCCTACTCTCATTATTTTGTCTTGCCTTTGTTGATTTTCAAACCATACTCCATTTTCATGCTGTCTAGGTGTTTTAACATTTTCTCCAGTTCTTTTTCATTTCCTGCGAATAAAAGCATATCATCTGCAAACCTGATGCTGACGATATTTCTTCCTCCTATACTTATTCCCTTTTCATTTTCCCAACATTTTCCTACCATATCCTCCATATATAAATTAAAAAGAGTAGGAGACAGACAACACCCCTGTCTCACTCCTCTTCCTATACTAAACCATTCAGTTTTTCCATTTCCAATTCTTATATTTGCTTTCTGTTTTATATATAGATTGCCTATTAGTCTTCTCTCTCTCCAATTTACTCCTTTCCTTTCTAGCACCTCCGTGAGCTTTTCCCAGCGCACACAATCATCGCAACCTTGTTATTTATTTTTAGCTGATAATTTAAATAAATTTATTTAAGAATGTTTCAACAAGTCCCAACGGGGAATTTTTTGGATTATTTTTACTTTCTCTTACCTATGTATATATTTAATTTATATTTAGAGAGAAAGAATTGGTTTCATGTCAAAAATTCGACGTCGAGATTTTGATGGATATATACTTTTTGAGATCCCCTGAGTCCAAAAATGTGGTTTTCGCGACATGGTCTATCTGCCTGTGTGTCTGTGAACAAAATATCTCAAGAACGAAAAGAGCTAGGAGGTTGAAATTTTATATTTTAGTTAGATACCTTCCTCGACTTGACCCGAAGCTTCTGAACAAAATTGGCCAAAAAGTACTAGTGCTTTACTGATCTACCTTATCAGTTTTTTTTTTTTTCGATTTCTTCAAAATTCGTTCTAACGATTTTGTTTAAAATTCATAAATCAATTATTTTTTAGATGCTCCTTATTTATATTTTTAGTTTGCCCTTGAAATCTTTTGAATCACACTTTACTCTTCTACTTTCAATTTCAGTTAAAAAGTAAGAGAAAGTTAATGTGCTGTAAGGGCGAATTCAGTTTTTTTTTTGGGGGGGGAGTCATATGGTGTGACTAGTTGCATAGCACACAACTTTTTTTTTTACTTTCAGTAATATAAAGTTGCATTTTGCCAGCCTGTTTACCAGATAGATTTGAGCACACACCCTACAAAACATTTTGAAGGACCCCCTTTTTTGGAATATACCCTCTACATCAACACCCTCCACATCGAAATATTGGCATGATTACAATATTACATACATAGGTAAGAGAAAGTAAAAAAAAATATATACTTATACAAATCAAATTCGTATGTATTAATTTTTGAAATTTTATAATAAAAATAAAATTTAATTTCCAAGAAAAATATTTTTCTCAAAGGGGGTGGGGGGTGGGAAGTGCTGTGCCTCCACTTCCACCAGATTCTTTCGGAGTTAAGAACTCTATATCGATTTTTCAAATTCTCAACATGATGTTTTGGATGAAGTTCAAATAAATAACTCGAAATCTTTTTTTGATTTTTCAAATTTTGAAATAGCTTTTAACTGGCATAATTTCAATTAATTAAATAAATATTTCAAATCGAACTATAAGTAGTCCAATTAAATTACACATTTTCTAAAATTTTTTACCAAAAATAAAATCAATACACTGAAATTAAAAGGTATTATTTCGTCAAAAGCAATAAATTTCAAATCAATAGAGATGTTTGTGTATATGGAATAATATCTTATTTAAAAGTTTCTTCTGCGTGTGTATTTGGTCAATCAATTTGCCGAGGTGAGGTCGAAGATGAGGGTTAATTGTCCGTATGAGAGAGAGAGAGAGCCTTGGATCTGAAATTCACCCTTACTGGCCAAGACGCTGTCGGCCAACCCCCACCACCGTCCTTTTGGAAGTTTGTAACTCCAACATATTACATTAACCTTTCTATTTTCTATTTAAACTCAATGAAGATGGGGTTCATGGGGAGGACAAACTTTGACTCACTAGAGGACTTTTGGTTTCTATAGTTAAAATTAATTTAACTAAGCATCTTGGCTTTTACGATTCACCTCACAAGTGTCTTTTGCTAAATTTAATTCTAAATATATTAAATTTCCATTAGTTAGATCATTGGCAGGGATGCTGAGAGGGGGTAAACCTAATAAATACGACCACCCCTTCTCCCTCCCCAAAAAAATAATAAATTTGAATAAGCCTTTTGTAATAATCTTTATACAAAATATATATAATATAGCCTAGCAATTGCGCTTCAGAAGAGAAACATTTTATTTTATTTTAAAATATAACTAATATTGTCATTGTCCTATGGCTCAGAGGTTGAGCATTAGCTTCTGGTGCCAAAGGGCGAGGGTTCGCATCCCGTCCCAGTCAAGAAGTTTATTTCAAATGAATTGGTTACCAGTCAATTGAGAAGAATAGGGGTTTAAATGGCCTCTGATGCCGAAAAATACCTTGAACAAATTAAAAAAAAAATTAATATTTATTAAATCAAGCAGGATCAACCCCATCTTTATTTATTTCCATTGATTGGTATCAAGGTCGGATCCAGCGATGTTTCTCGGGGGGGGGGGGGGTAAACCGGTGTGACTGGTCGCACAGCACACAATTTTTTTCTTAATTTCAATAATTTAAAGGCGCATTTTGTACTTGTTTGCCAGAATATAAAGACAAAACAAATTTTTAAGTATTAATTTTTAAAATTTTACATTAAAAATAAATTTTTTTTTTGGAAAAAAGTATTTTTTCAAATCTTGGAGAGGATAATTACCCTCTTTGCCCCCCCCCCCCCTCCTGTATCCGCCCTTGATTGGTATTCAATTCAATTGAAATAAAATCTTAGCAGGAAACGTGATGTGAACCCTTGAACTTTGGATTCTGTTCTTCTATCATCCAGTCATCGCTTGCCATCCCCTCCCCCTGGGACCGCTATTGTTGAGTACAAATATAATATGGGAAAATAACATTTTGGAAATGAACAAATTGATAAACCAAACTTTTTTTATATAGAGATTAGCGTAAAAAGGAATGTTTTTTTTTTTTTTTTTTTTTTTTTTTTTTTTTTAATAAGATTTATTACAAAATATAGACCTATTAATTATAATACAAAAAAAGGCTCGTGAGAAAAGAATAAAATACAGCAGCATATAATATAGCTAATAAGAACTCAGCAAATGTTAAATTACAACAAAAGCGAGAGAGACCGTTATTAATTTCTTAATTATTCGAGTGGTGTGTTTTTTATTATTAATTTAAAGAAAATATGAATATTTTGTTTTGGCCTGGGATGAAATTACTAATGAGAAAAGTAGTTCTCTTTTTATTAAAAAAAAATCCTCCCTCCATAAGGGATTAAATTTAATAACAAAAAAAAAAAAAAAAAAAACACCTTGCTGCAGGGATTGTTATTTTACAGACTTGATTTTAATTTACATTTATAGTCAATTTCGTCTACGGTGGGCATTTTGAAATTATTTATAAAAAATCTCTAGATTTATACACTCAATATTATTTACATATCGGGCTGGAAATAATCAAAATGTGTATTTTCCTTTTTTCGCTCTCACCAAAGAGTAGAGCATAGTTTCTCAATCTTATTTAGCTCATCGCCTCCTAGAATATGTTTTTTTCTAGAGGCCCCCCCCCCCCCATCTTAATTTTACTTATAACCTGTCGCGAATTTAAAACAGCTATAGCCACAATTATATTTAAACGTGTAATATTATATTATAGTCGTAAGATAGGATATGACTCCTATCCTATTTTTGACATTGTGATTTTAAAATGAAAGAAGAATGTTTTTCATTGGGAGCAATTAAAACGCATACTTTTTTTTTTTTTTTTTTTTTTTTTTTAAAAAACACACACTCTTTTCTTCCCCCCCCCCACCACCCCCCCCCCCACCCCCCCACCCTTTCCCACACCCCACCCAATAAATTTTACTTTTTTTTTTTATAAAATATTTTATTTTATAAAAATATATTAACAAACCCATATAAAAAATCTAACTGCCTCGGGGGGCAACCCCCCGCGGCTTGTGTAAGAGAGCACAACCCCCTACCCCCCACCCCGAGGGCAAACGCATACTTATTTATATTGAGGAATATTTGTATTATTAATAATATTAAATTGATGACATAACTAATGGGAAGGTTGAATTTTAACCATTTTAAACACCTTAAGTGTTTGTTAATATCAGATTCTTCTTCTTCTTCTTCTGTCCTCGCCATTATTAATCCCGCGATGCGGGGTCGTCGGACCTTACTCTCCCCCTCCACTCTCCCCTATCCAATGCTGTTGTCTCTGACAGGCCAAGCTCGGTCATGTCTCTCCTGACCCGATGAAGCCAAGTCATCCTTGGTGCTCCTCTGCATTGTCGTCCGAGGAGCCCCATATCGTACGCTGTCCTCGCCACGCTACTGCTCTCTGGCGTACGACATGTTCAAACCAGCGGAGACGACATTCGCGCATTTTGTCAGTGATTGGCGCTATGCCAAACCTGCTCCTGATGGTATCATTGGGGATGCGGTCAAGTCTGGTGACACCAAGTGACCACCTGGCCATACTCATCTCCATCACATGCAGTGCCGATTCGCTTCTCTTCGTGGAGGTCCATGTCTCGGTCGAATACAGAGCAACCGGCCTCACGACCGTCCGGTAGATTGGCGACTTCAAATAAATCGGCATCCGTCTGTCGCAAAGGATTCCGGAGCATTTTCGTCATTTAAGCCAACTGGCATTTATACGCCCGGCAATCTCATCCGTTGGTTCCCCATCATCAGCGACCCTGGACCCAAGGTAGCAAAAATTGTGACATTTAGGAAGCGCCTGTCCATCAAGTATAACTTGATCTGCAGTTTGTTGAAAGTACTGCACGTATTCGGTCTTGCGTGGGTTAATACGCAGACGGTTGAGCAAGGCGATTCTTCCAGATGTTTACAGAATCTTCATATTACGTTAATATCAGACTCGATTTTACTTAAAAACAACCGAAAGTCGCCGCCGCGTTCAGTAACATGAGGCGATTTCTCTTTTTATTAGAATATATTTTTTAATCTGCCCACGCCCCTTCTGCCCCATCTCAATGCCCCCTAATTTTCTCTGGTTCTTCTACCCCCATCCCCCCCCGAAATTCTCAAACGCCCACAAGGGAGGGTTATCGCCCACGTTGAGAATATACGGTGTAGAGCAATCTTAATTAAATATTGAGTAGACATTTGAACCCTAGTTGTTTAGGTACTTTGTAATCCGCAGCTTATCCAACCAATTAGCTACGAGGCTCCTTTATATGTTAATATATAGAGAGAAAGTATTTGTTATTTGATGGAAATACACGTTTTGAAATCCTCTAAGTGGATCCCCAAAATAATATGTCTGTCTTTATGTCCTTAAGTGACCAAAAGTATGAAGGAAATGAGTAACGAGAATAAAATTTTGTATTTAAATAAGATAGCCCACTAAGGTGCAAAAATAAGCATTTTAATAAAATCAGCCAAAGAGTATTAGTACTTTACTGATGTACTTTTTCAGTTTTTTTCGATTTTCTCAAAATTCTCTCTAACGATTTTGATTAAAATTCATAAATCAATTATTTTTTAAAATTTATATTCTCATTTTGCCCTGGAAATTGTTTGAAGACCACTTCACTCTTCTTCCTTATATTATTTAGAAAGATAGGAGAAATGGTTGCCATAGCAACAAAATATAAATATTTTTCTATGTATATTGGAATGTGCTGTGCGGCCAGTTCCACCAGATTTTTTCATTCCCACTAATCCATTTAACTTTTCGAGATTATCAATTACTAATTTCTAAATAATTAAAAGATAATTACTCTTTCATGCAAAAATAGATATTTAAATTAGAGAAAGAAAAACAATCAAGTGGTTTAGATTTAAATTTACTTTTAAATGTTAGGCAGAAAAAAAAAACAAAGAGAAAATGAACTTGGAATATTCAAGCTTTTTTTATTTTTATTTATTTCTCTTATAAAAAACATCTTTTATTTAAATGAATATGGAATGAAAAGAGAAAAAAAAAAATTCTGCAAATGTTCTTTTATAAAATAAATTATGAATTAAATTAAAAGAAGGATTAAAATTTGAGTAATATTTTCTAGGTCGTAAAAGGTATAAATAGTTTTAAAATAAAAAAATATTCATATTTCATTCTTACTGTGGCCATGGCTACGGAAAGCTTTGTCAGGCTGTGGGACTACACCAAATACAGGCCAGGCCACCTTCCTCTTAACGAGATGTTTCGAGCATTTCGTTTTTTGTCCTGATGATGAGAGTTGAGAAATTTTTTTTTCACCTCTTTCTAACTGCAAACTTGACAAGCATGCTCGTGCCCCCTTAATCCATCCCTTTGAATTAAAAATAATTCAATTAAAAAGTTATTGTGTGACAGCATATCAACTTTTTGAACAGTATGTTGTATGCTGTACAGTCTCTAACACCATGTTGCTCTTATTTATAGTTATCCAGGTCCAAAAATCAGACATTTAATTTTGTCGTGTTGTGGATGGGTTGGCAAACTCGGATGAGTGTATATTGCTAGCCAATTATATATATTAGTTGACCTCACACTTCACTCTCTTTCAAACACCTTTAATATAGGAATAATGAATGAGCAAGCAGCTAGTTATATTTCAATTTATTAATAAACCATAGCCGACGTTTCGGTCACATATGGGACCATCCTCAGGGCCAGGTTAATGTCTGAAAATATATATAATACTCGCCAAGTTATATTGGGCATACACAATTGTACCAAGGTAGGATAATAATAAAATTTGAGGCATTATCATGATTAAGCTACGTATAATTGTGCATGCCCAATATAACTTCGCGAGGATTATATATATTTTCAGACATTAACATGGCCCTGAGGATGGTCCCATATGTGACCGAAATGTTCGACCCTGGTTTATTAATAAATTGAAATATATGTCTTGCTCATTCATTCTTCCTATTCGATTATCAACACTCAGCTATATACCTCCTTCAAACCTTAATTTTAAATGTCAGCCAAAAATTTCTTTTAAATTATTTTAACTCACCCTTGACGGGTTCCTTTACAAAGACGGATTCACTCAAGGGTTAGTGTCTCATTTTCATTCTTATCTGTCGCTAAAGTCCTTTGGCTCTGTGGCCTACTAGAATTTTAATTAAATTTTTATCTAATTATAAATAAATTAGATAGATATTTAATTAATTTGATATAAATTTACAGTAAGAAAATGAGAATAATAAAATTTATTGTAACAAGATGGAAATACAGTAACTATATTTATTAACATTATTGTAAATTACTGATACTAAACTTGGCTCTCTCTCTCCTGCTCTTTGCTTAATTATAATATTAGGGGCAATTGACATGTCACAATTGCTCTCTTAGTAATTAAAGCAACCCACTTCAGGTGCTTGCTCTCTCTCTCTCTCTCTCTTTCTTTCTCGTTTGCTCATTTAAACAACTCCCTGCTAGCATCATTATTCTTAAGAGAGCTACCCATTACTTGGCCTTCCCTTTCTCCATATATTTGTTAAAGTATCAACAATTCTCTCTCGTTAGTTAACATTCCCATATATTTTCCTTTCCAAAATATTTAATTATTTTATAAAATAAAATATAACTTAATTGAATATTTTTTGATTTTTTATAATATATTTTGAAGGATTAGTGGTCTCCTTAAGTTTTTTAATTTTTTTTTTTTTTAAGTTTTTTTATTTATTTAACAAAGATAATGTGAGATTTATTTCTGTTGGTAGAGCCACAAACCATTTAGACAAGCAGGACAATGAGAGTGTGTTGTAGTTTTTATTTTTTTTTTTATATTTGTTCTCTCGTCTGCTGAGGCCATTTAGGGTTCTACAATTATATATATTTAATTAAGTTGTACTTTTGTTTCGAAGGCTACCGGAGGACGTTCAACACGCTTCCTTGAGATCACCCACCCGTGCTTGGCATCGCTTAACTGTAATGATTTGAGTGACAGCAGCTCTAATCCATTGACCGGCTTAGTGGTAAGTTATAAATAAATAAATTTATTACGACCCGCTTAGAGGCACCAGTCCTCGGTGGCTAGGTCCAACAAACACAATACAAATTTAAATACAATAACAAATACAACAAAACAAAACAAAACGAAGAAAAAATAGAAATGTATGCCCATTAACAATCAACATGTTCATGCATTTCCATCGAAAGAAATAATTGAGCTTTCAAAGTACCCTATTAAATAGGCATGCCTTTCGCCTGCTGAGAAATTTTTTGCATAACTACTAGGCGTCCTTGACTAGTGGCGCCTGTGTTGAGAGTCTAAACTAGAAAGCTGCGATTTTCAGTTCTTTTTTCTTCCAAACTTGATAAAAAATCTTAATAAAAAAAAACAATCCATGAAACTAATCTCTCAGTACAAAAATTTTAATAACCCCAGGAAGAGGGGAAATTTAATTACAAAATTTTACATTGCTTTTGTATCCTTATTCTGAGATGGGGTCAATTCACATCCACATTCCAAATTTTCGGGGCCTCGGTGCTACACAAAAAATCAAACAAGAATCTAAAACTCTTTAACATTTATCGATATTTAATCATTAAATTTAATTGATTTTTCATTAAAGAAAATACAATTAAAGCCTCTCTTTTGGAGCTCCCCCCCCTTGGTTAGTTTCGACATTACCTAGGAGCCGATTCTCAGGTTAACCGGTGCTTTCAAATCCATAAGTTACTTGATTTATCAGTAAAAATAAATCTCAAATCAGGCCTGACAAAAGAGAAGAGCAACAGCCACCAAGATCGTCGCTGTTAAACAATGTCAAAGTACGGCTGAATTTCGGTTGGGGGACCCCGAAAAACAAACGTGGGATGTTGTCTGGTCGTCATCGGTATTAAATAAAATTAAATATTATATAATCAAACCCTAATGGTCTCTTAAAGCCGAAAAGGGGAATTAAAAAAAAAAAAATCTTTAATTAAAGATATACATGTACCGTATAATAGAAGAAAAAAACATTCTCAGAGATTTTTAAAATAAAAGGAATAATATATGATAATTATATTTCAAATTATTACCTTGAAAGAAAAGACAAAACCAATTAAAAAATATTTATTATACAAAACAAGTTTAATTAATTAAAATTAATGAATATTATTATTCGTTGTTTATGTGTTTAATGGTTGCTCTCCTCAAAGGTGATTATCGCACCGCTCATAGCTATTTAAAAGCGACATTTGAGAGGCTATAAAGCCCTTCGAGCCCTTTTTGATAATTAAGCAATTCTTTAATTATAATCATGCATGATTATCTTCTCTTGAGAGGTGACAAAATGGAGGCTGAATAGACTGACTGCCTTTAGTTTGTCAATGCTTTGTATATCAAACGAGTCTCCAAGTAAAGGATTAATATAATCTGATCTGGAATAGGGAATGTCTCTGTGTCTGTGATAAGTCCACCATCTAAATTTAATCAATGCCTCCCACTTAAATATATATAATCTATATTATCACTGTAATTCCTCCAGCTTCATTAAATTAACCTCCTTCTACTTTCAATGCATGAGGAGGACGAAGTAATTACTTTGGTTCAGAAGCTATTAATTAATATTGACACGGTTTTTTTTTAGGACTTTTTAAAAATAAACGAGCATCTTAATATAATATTTTTGTCGGAAAATAAAGAAAAAAATAATAAAATAATTGTTCCGTTAAGAAGATATTATTTTAAAAAGGAAAGAAGCCAGGATTTAGTTCAAAACTATTTATTTTGAAAAATATCAAACAAAATCAATAATCACCAAAACACAATCCAAAACATCACTTTGGATTCCCGGTATCCAAAACACACAACATAACATTTGTTACATCTTTTCCCTGTTATAAATTCGCACTCCGCTAAGCTTCTTATAGTCAATGCGCTGGGCGCAAAGCCTTCTGGGGCGCTCAACACTCGGTTCAGGTGACACCTCAGGTTCCAACTGATTCTGTTCCGAATCAACCACCTCTTCAAATTCAATCGATTCATCCTTCTCTGGATTCACACTCGACCTACTAGACGAAACCACTGTAGTCGATTCTAGGCATTCGTCGTCTGGTTTGGATATATATCCAGGACTTGGAACAAAATTAGTCGATGGGACAACATTAGACGAGGGAACATAATTAGACGATCTTGAAAGTAATTCTACATTTTCACAATCCACGTTCTCGGACCATTTACTTAAAAGAGGATTTAGTGTCCGTTTCCAAATCTGGTTTAGATGCCTGAATACCAATCCATTTTCAACTTTAATCCGGGCAATTGTCCTGCCCACAAAATCTACTATCTCACCGGAAACCCTTTCTCCAGAGGCTAATTCCACCACCACTTTATTTATTTTGAAAAATATCAAACAAAATCAATAATCCCCAAAACACAATCCAAAACATCACCTTGGATTCCCGATATCCAAAACACACAACACAACACTTGTTACAATAATAATATTTTTTGTAGTTAATAGCCTTATTGTAATTTTTGAGTGATTTCCCTACATCTCTTAAATTTATCGACACCGACATTCCAGCTCTGCTATTGGTAATAATATTTATTGTTGTCACGATGAAGAATATCAATATCTCGCGGCACCCTTTAGTGCCGGGGCTCACCGGTTGGGAACCATTGTTATAAATGATAGCTGGGAGTTTCCTACTAAATTCAGATTACAAATTAATTATTAATTTATTATTTAATTGAAAAATTTTCTTTTTAATAATATTCATTTATTTTGAATGAACGCTTTGTTTTTCCGTCTTTTCAATCATATGATCTAAATTCGAATTTAAAATGCGAATGCATTCTTTTTGTTTCCATCTGTTAATTATTTTAATTCAGATCCAAAGAATGATGACAAGAGTGTGAGAAAAAGGAAGAGAGAAAGAGAGAGATTGAGGAGAGTAATCCTATTTTGAATTGAATTCAATTTCGCCGAGTGATAATCCTGCTTTAGTAAAAGACTTGTCTGTAAGCTCAAATTAAATCTCTTCCTTTTGGGATGTTATTAAGATCAGCTCGTTTCATATATAACTTTATAAATTATTTATATTGGACTAAATAAGACGTGACGTAAAAAGTGTTACAAACAATTTTTATTAACCATTCAAATTAATTTCATTAATTCAAACACAATTTTCACTTAACTTGGGTAATTTAAAGTTGTGTTCTGTGCTTGTCACACCAGACATATATATTTAGATCCACTGATATATTTTAATTCAAGATATAAAATTTATAAACATGGGAAAATATTTAGGCTTATAATAAATTTATTAACTTTGCCCAACACAGCAGATTAGAAATATTTTTACGCATATGCATAGTAAATTTTTCTACCCCGATAATAGCATCTTTCTTTATTTCTTGTAATGTTCAAGTCGTTTATTTTAGAAATCATTGAGCAGTTAGAATTGGACATATTCATAAGTCTTTCTTTTATCAATTAAATTGATTCAATTTTAATTTTTAAATTACTTTAAAATTTTTTTTCTAATTTTATTTTTTAAAATAAAGTTTCAAACATGTCAAGGACTCCATCCTCTCAACCTTCTACGCCATTCTCCCGACCACCAATTAATTGCTGGCCGCACCAGTTCTAGATCAGATGTTCATTGGAGAACCAGTCGACAAGCTAATGAAACGGCTGAAGTGAGTCAACAGCCACTTGCGCTTAAAGCAGACCAAGCGAGGGCTCGAAGAAACCAAGAAACAGAAGAACAACGTCAGCAGCGTCTCAACAGACAAGAGGCCAGAAGTGATCCCATCTTGCGACAACAAGAGGAACGTCGACTACAGCTCACAGTCATCGAGACGGACGAACAGCGGTCAACTGAACGCCGACTACCTCGACGAAAATCAAATTCAAGATCGAGCAGCAGCAAGTGATCCCATTTTGCAACAACAAGAGGTAATAAAGAAGTTTGATTTAATAATAGAAGCTTCCTACCTGGTTCCATTCCTCTTCTTTTTTTGTTATTAATTAATAAATAATCTATATTATTATTAGGGAATTTTTAATTATAGACCAAATTTTGTATTAATTAACGAGGCATCGATGATTCCAAAGAACCAAAAGAAGCAAATGACGTCCTCCAAGACATCATGCAGAATGACCTTCGCTTCGGAGGCAAGATTGTCATTCCCGGAGGAGATTTCCGTCGAGTTCTTCCCATTGTCAAAAGAGGATCACGGGAGGACCAAGTGGACGCGAGCATCAAGAAAGGTATCATGTGGCCACATTTCCAAACTCTTCGCCTCTTCTCCAACATGCGAGTGACACCGGGAGACGCATTTTGAATCGACTCCTTCGGGTCGGCAATGGAAGTGCAACAACGAAAATGGACGGATCGCCCTTCCAGATGATATCACCCAGACTGAAAAACATCGTCACAAAGGTACAGGTTTTAACTAACATTCAAGCAATTATCAGTGTAGTTTTCTCATACATAACTTATTGATAACACTAATTCTAATTTTAGGTCTTTGGAGAAAAGATTGAAGGCGCAACTATTGGCTCACTCGCGGAACAGGCGATTCTCGCACCGAAGAACATCCACGTCGACCTTCTTAATGAAGACGTTCTACAACGGAAGATGTTCTACAATGGTGACTGAGGAACATGTGTACATGTCCATCGATGAGGCCATTTGCGAAAATCTATCAGTTGCCATCCATTACCCGGTGGAGTTCCTGCATAAGAACAGCCATGCTCGCCATGCTTCGACATCCTTCGACTTCGTCGTGGAGCGATCGTCATGCTCCTCAAGAACCTCGACGTAGAATCGGGCCTCTGCAATGGAATGGCACGCGCCTCTCAATCGAACACTTCGGCCGTCATACCATTGGTTGCAAAATCGCATGCGGGGATAGAAAAGGTTAATTCGTGATCATCCCTCGAATTGACAACTTGTGTGTGTGTGTGCTGTGAACAAAATATCTCCAGAACGAAAAGAGCTAGGAAGTGGAGATTTTATATTTAAGTTAGGTACCCCCTGGGACGTGACACGAAGCTTTTGAACAAAATTAGCCAAAGTACTTGTACAGTAGGCACCACAATTAAGTCCCCACTTGATAGCTTTAGCCTTAAGTATATGGTATAGAATATAGTGTAAAGTGAAATAATTTTAATGACCGAAAAGGTAAAACGTAAAATCTGGTAGAGATGATTTTATTTTA
>JAKCPI010023628.1:0-11192 GCA_023213315.1 Euborellia annulipes | reverse complement strand
AGAATATACATTTGAAAGAGCATCTAAAAAATAATTGATTTTTGAATTTTTAAAAAATCGTTGGAGCAAATTTTAAGAAAATCGAAAAAAACTTAAAAAGTACACTGCAGCAATTTAGTAGTCTTTGGCCGATTTTGATTAAAAGCTTATTTTTCCGGTCCCGGGGAGTTTAACTTAAATATAAAATTTCAACCTCGTAGCTCAATTCCTTCATGCTTAAAAATTGAAACACACACACATGGGGGCACACAGACAGACCATGTAGCGAAAAACCACTTTTTGGATTCAGGGACCCCTAAAACGTGAAGATCCACATCAAAATCTCGACATAGAATTTTTTGACATGAATCCAATACTTTCTCTATATATATATATTACATATATACATAGGTAAGAGAAAGTAAAAAAATTGCTGATTTATTGTAATGGATTTTTAGTTTTTTTTTTTTTTTTTCAGTCTATGGTGTCACCCCCCAAACGTTATACCCGGTGCAAACCTCACCCCTCCAAATTCCAGCTGTTCCGAGACCCAATAGAACAAATCATGATTCTGGGCGTTGGAAATCCTTAGAAATCCCAGCAGTTCTGAATCAATAATGCCCCATGGCCCTCGGAAATCGAACCCAGGTTCTCCAGCCTTTCCGGACATCGGTATGCTGTCCATTGCACCGTGTCACTGACCTCGACCTCTCGGTCGGCTGGCCCAATGCACAGCGCACCGTTCTTCTGAAAGCGTTGGAGAAACCTTGGGTTCGATTCCCGAGGGCCATGGGGCGCGTTTGTTTGGCCTCAATAAAAACAAAACATACAGTCTTGTTAAATATATCTATGACTCCAGTTAAAGCCCGATTCGGAGGTATTTTGAATATATCAATAGATCTCGAAAAATATTTAACGAAAATTTTTTATTTATTCATTTACTAATTTTTACATCCCATCTCTGCTATCTTTTCTTTTTTTATCGCATTTTTGGCCACAGAGGCCATTTAGAGGTTGAATTTATTTATATAGGTTTTATATATATTTACATACAATATACTGATGGCTACTGTAGAACGTTCTTCACGTTGATTCTTAGGGGACACTCCACTCAGAAAGTGCCAAGCTTGGCATTGCTTAACGTCAACGATTGCTATTCTCCGTTGCTAGGTCTCCCGGTATCTCTGTTGACTTAAATGATTTTTTTCTTTTGCTCTGGACTGACTAAAAAAAATTTCGCATATGTCATTAGGTTTTAAGAATAGTTAATAATAGAAATGCCATCTCTTCCCACCCCCACTACAATCCTACATATCTGCAAAATTTAAATTATTTTTTTTCAATTTCAGTTTCGATATATTATACAATTTTTAAAATAATCACTCATTATCTATAATAGTTTCAATTCAGTTGATCAGTAATGCTTTTATTTGACCTTTTGTTTTATAAAGTTAGCAATACTTTTTTCAACCCATCGATCTTTGATTTCCTGATGCTAATTTAACCTACTACTACTTTCTTACTAGTTAAATTAAACAAACACACACACACGTATAAGTACAAAAGGAATCTTTTTTTTGTGCTTATTTTTACCTATCAAGAGAAGAAGGTATTTACCAGTCATGAGAAAATACTCAACTTGAAGACATAGATTTCCTCTTCCTTTTTTCTCTTTCTCTCTCAACTTTCACTTTCAACTTGCTTTAAAAACATCAAGAAAGAAAGAAAGAGAGGGACTTTGCAAGTGAATTTACTATCGACGTAAGCAAGCTTATAATTTTGAATAAACAAGCACAAGAGAAAGAGAGACAGACACACATAGAGTGCCTATTTAGTAGCAAAATAAAAAAATATCCTCTTCTGATGGATTTAGGAATAGATTAACCAGAGAAAAACGCAATATTAATAAAAAAAATTGTAGTCTGTTTTTTTTTTTATGAAAACATTCAACAATGTTTTATTTTTTAATAAATTCAATAAGAAGAGTGACTTCTATATAATCTTGAAGATCCTAAGTTCAAATCTTTTCATTGGTCTAGAGGATTTAACAACTTCACATACCCTCCTTTTTTGGATAAATGAATCGAGTTAATCGATTACAAGTCTACTTTCAAGCAAAGAATAGAATTTCTTTTAACCTAACTATTTTTTTGTTTTCTTTTTATAACGTTCCAACTTTTATTTTGAGGAAGATGTGCTGTGGGTCAAAAAAAGTTATTGTTTCGAAAAGGTGTTTCCCTTGATAAGAAAAAAATTAAGTTAAATAAGATAAAATGGATTGATATCTTCAGGTGCCGTATCTCTGTTCGTAAAAAAAAATGGGGATTTTCAAAAATTTTATTAATAGACTATGTTTTAAAGATTACTGGCCGTTCGACACTTAAATTTATGTAGATAGTGTATTAAAATAATATTTTCTAGTCATAATAATAATAATAATAATAATTTTATTAAAGCTTTTAAAGCTTTAAAGCAAAAGGCCATTAGGAGGCAGCATGTGCGCTTAAAATAACCAAAATAGGATTTGAACCCCCGACCTTAAAGTTGGAGCCCTTTGCCAAAGCTACTTTGACAATTTCCCACTCCATCCCTGTAAAATACAAAACTCAAAACTAAATTTTCAAGTTTTAAAAATAAAATTAAGAGAATATTTCAAAAAATAAATACACTATCAAATGGATAGAAGAGATGCATAAAAGAAGAGAGGAAGAGAGTATTAAAAAAAAATTTTTCAATTTTCTTTTTTTTTGGAAATCTAACGACCCTATTTTTACTCGATAACAATGCATTTTTGTGTCAAAAAAATAAGTCGTATTGGTTATGTAAAATAATAGGTTATATTCAATTATTCTTAACATCAAAATATGTTCATTAAAATAATCAATATCTCCTTTACGTATATCAAGAAATTTTTCTGGTCTTTAAATTTACAAATCTAGTCGTAGATACAATTTTACTTTTATGGTAGATTTGATTCTCAGCTTAACACACTTTTTTTTTTTATTTATTTACCCGTTTAATGCTTAACACACTTAGGGCCGGTTGCTTCATCCTGGGTGAGTTTGTTAGCCCCGGGCTAAATGGCTTTTTTTGTAATGCAGAAACCCTCTTCCTGGGGAACAAATCATGTTCTGTTTGTGAAGTTTGCAACTCCATTAAGGCATCTTATAAAAATTATTAAAAATAAAAATTGATATTATCACCCATAATTTAAATAAATATTATTAATATACATTTAAATATAAGAATTTAATTTTTTTTTGCCAAAAAAATTTGAAAATTTTCAAAAAATAAACAAGATTTATTAGTTTTCACATAACAATTAGTCAATTGTTCCAATCTTCACAACTATTTTGACAAATTGCCAGCTGTGTGGCTCAAATAAAGATAATTTCAAAAAGAAATATACCTTTTATTTTCACTTAACAAGAAGTAATATCAAATGAAAATATTCATATAAATATTTAATATAAATTTGCATTCAATTTGAAAACAAATAGTTTTATTAACAAGACATGTGCAATGCCTTAGATGAAGTTAGGAGAATATTCAACAACTTGCAATATATCCTGGATATACGAGTATAATCCTGATTGACATAAAATGAATAATAACAAAAAAACGGTAGATTCCATATTGCATTTATATTATTTTTTACATTTATATTGGTGAAGTTAGGATGCTTGAGTTCATAATACATGTTCGTACGTGTCAACCCAGGGCTAAATCTTAGCCCCACCTTTGGGCCTGGGCTAACTTTAGCCCGGACCTTGGCTCCAATTCCCCATATATCTATATGAAATTACTCAAAAGTGAGGTTAACTCAGGGCTAAATATGGCGACGAGATCTGATGCAAGCGGGCCCTAGCCTATAACATATTTTATAAAATATACAACATTTCATCATTTTATTGATAAAATAAGTAGAATATAAGGTAAAATAACAAATATATGTACTTCTAAAATACTTCTTTTAGCAATAAAATGATGAAATATCGTATATTTTGCTATAAAAATAAAACTGAAGTGGGTTTCTGCACTACAAAAAAGTCGGGGCTAACAAGCTCACCCAGGATGAAGCAACCGGCCCTTACTGGATAATTATTTAATATTTATTATTGTTGAGCTAGCAAGTTTTATGACAGCCAAGCGTTCTGGTTGCCTATACTCAAGGCTGTACCATGTGGATTGCAAGATAACTGCCTCTCTTGCCCGAGCTCCGCCTTTTGTCTCCATTTAGATTACCATATAATAATTAAAGTTAAAAATTTTAGATACAGTATATCAATTCTATAATATCAATTGAAATTCAGATTCTCTTGATTTCACATTTTAAATTTTTTCTTTAGTCATGTCAATTAGAGCCTCGCTTGGACCGATCCTTAAACCACCATTTCTTCCTTCTGCTCTCAATTAATCCCAATTAATCCAATAGTAACAAACCTTTTTTTTTATAATTGAGTCACGTTCAAAAATTTTAATGGAATATCAGAGCTAAACTAAAGTAACCGATTGTACGAAAATAACTAATCTTTTTTTAATAAGACACTTCCATTTAGTCTGTGTGTGATATATCTATCCATATTAGTAGTTGACAGAACGACACCTTAGACCCTTGCTAGGCAACCAATTAACCCTCTAAAGGTCGAAATGACCGCAATGTGTATGTGTGTGTGTGGTTGAGTAGAGGCTATTTGCATCGGAATTGAATCAAGGGGACCTATTAAAGGAACATCAAGCATTACTCCCTGTGTAGCACTTAGAGATTCAAGATAAAAGATATATGAGGAGGATCTTCTCTAAGTGATTTCTATTATCATAATATTGTGTATGTAATAGAAAAGCCTTCATTAGAATAATTTCTTGTTTTTAGAAATAAAAGGACCTATATATTTTTCTTAATTATTTATTATTATAAAATAAATAATTTTTGCTTGTAGATATTTACATAAAATTATGTAGACATTGAAAATCAATGGCTTTAGGAAGAACTTATGGTAAAGTAGATTAGATTTTCTGTAGCTGAAGACAATCTAGAGAGAATCTAACCCTGCAGACACAAATTTTGAGGTGGCCTAAGTGACTTAAAAATGGGGATGACTCCGACTTGGTTAACGCGCGACCTGCCGAAAGGTGTGGGATGAGTGGCTGGGAAGGAGCATTACCTCATAAAATCCATTCATATATGGACCCTGTTATGAAGCGCCAAAAAATTAAAAATTGAGTTAAGCAAGGAATATTGTTTCAAATGCTATAATTAATAGTATTTTTTATGAAATATGTCCTAAAAAATTTTTTTATATTTAATGTTACTTGCACAATTGACAAAAAAAATTATATATAATCTAATCAAAATAAAATAAAAAAAAAACATTCACACTTTTTTTCTCATTCACACTTCCAATTACACACACATTCATACAGTCTTTTCGGCAACTTAGGCCATATAAGACTCTGACGATAACCGTTATTTCATGAAAATATCTATTGGGGGTCCAGGCATTCTTATTTAAGTCATTTGGTATCCAAATGGCTTAAATAAAATCATCGGACTGCCTGGGGTCCGAACCGGCGACGCACAGTGGGCTGAAATCGAAAAAAAGCGGCCATAATTATCTTTTTTTGGGCGGATTTTTACAAAATTAAAACTATACATACAGAATCATATGTTCTTCTATACTCTTCAATATTTTCATATTTTACGGAAAGGGGTTGAAATTACCCCTTGACAAAGTTGAAAAAAAATTATGATGTGTGAAATATAAAATAAAACTTATGTCAAAAAATCAAAAAAAATATGCGTTTTACAAAAATGACATTTATTTTTACAAAAAACATACATGGGGTGAACTACCCCTTACTGAAGGGAGCAAAAAAATATTTTTTTTTTGATAATTACAAGCAATATGTCTTTATATACATTTTAATGGATGCTGATTCCAAAGATGTCATCTATTTTTACTAAAAACATACATGGGGTGAACTACCCCTTACTCAAGGTGTTAAAAAAAATTTTGCTCTGATAATTACAAGCAATATGTCTTTATATACATTTTAAAGGTCACTGGTTACAAAAATGTCATTTATTTTTACAAAATATATAGATAGGGTGAACTACCCCTTACTGAAGGGAGCAACAAAATATTTTTTTTTTTTGCAATTACAAGCAATATGTTTTTATATATATTTTAAAGGTCACTCGTTACAAATATGTCATTTATTTTTACAAAATATATAGATGGGGTAAACTACCCCTTACTCAAAGGGTCAAAAAATAATTTTTTTGATATAAGCTTATACAAGCAATACGTCTTTATATACATTTTAATGGATTGCTGATTACAAAGATGACTTATTTTCTCTTCCCTCAACATTGGGGGGTTTGGGGGGAGGGGGCTCGAGCCTCTTGGGCCCCTTGGAGTCAGCTTCTATGTCTCGGTCATTATACTTAAATAAAAATTATTTGCTAAAAAATAAATATCATTTAAAACTTTAAAATTTTGCGCAGAAGTCGAGCAATTGCAAAATTTCCAAACAGTGAGCAAGAATAAATTTGATGCATTTGATCATCGAAGGCTTATAAGGGGGTCCAGGGGGGCTTTACCACTTGTATACAAAAATAATATAGTTATTTCAATAATATTAATAAGAATATGAACAAGAAAAGATACAATTTTCAAATATTGGATATTCCCTTTTAATAGATTATTTTTTCAAAAGATTACAAAATTTGAGGCCCCCCTTCAAATTTTATGGTCATTCTAATAATAGCCTGATTTTATTTTGTCCGTCAGCCCTTTGTCACGTTTCAATATTATCTGTAAAGCAGAGAGAAGTTCATATGGTTTGAGGGAAATCACTTGTTTTTCTGCCGATTTAATTATAAAAAAATTAATAAAAATTCGGCGGGCAAATTCGGGCAAAAAGTTTCGATGCAATCATGTTCTACATGTATTCTAGTTTCAGGATCTATTGAGTTTGTTAGGGATCCGCATGGATCCCATATACTTTTTTGAAATTGAAAAAAATTTATATTGCTTTTTTTTTACTTACAAAAAAAATTTATTTAAAAATAAATAATTGAAATACAAGAAAAACAAAAATATTTTCAGAAAGAAGATTAATTTATCTATGATTCAAAAAAAAATTCATTAAAATTGGATCAATATTAATACATGAAAAAAATTCCTGAATATCGACTTAAAACGCAAAGAAAAGTTACTAAGTTTTCTTGCCCACTTTGGCGCTCTATAACTCGGGTTTGGGTTGGGTAAAAAAAAAATGAATTATTGTACTGAGGTCCACATATAGTCTACTATTGGTGTGCAAAACGTTGTTTTTATATTTTGAAGTTCATTTTTTCGAATTATGGCCGCTTTTTTCCTATTTCAGCCCACTGTGCGACGTTTGGTATACGAGGTTAGCACGCTAACCTTTACTCCAAGCCCCGAGGGCCTAATCAAAACAAAAAACTTTAATGTTAATTTTCTCAAATCTCGGTAACTGGCGCTTGACACACTAATTCGTAACAGGGTTCATATCTGGTCATCTACTCTGCTTCTCGTATTAACCAACCACCACCAAAAAAGATCCGTGTTTGTCTATATAAACCTATGAAGGTCCGATTGTATAAGAATGGGCTTATAATCAAAATATTTGGTCTTTCATCCACGCAGTTTGTCTGTAACTTATTAAATGAGTAGGTCCAGAAATGTTCGTATCGTTTTCATCTATCTACCCCTAAAAATGATTCGTTCAAATTTAGATAATTTCTCTGATTACACATACGTAGATCGCAATTGGAGTAAATAATTGAAATAAAAAACGATTTCAATGGTCTGTTTTATATAAATGAAAAAAAATCCGACATCTCTATTAAAATGAATGTTTAATTCTCAAGGAAATTCTTTTATTTTTTTTTCATTAATATTAAAAAAAAAGAGAAAATCAATATTTAATTTTCTTTTCAATTAAAATATCTAATCCCTCAAATAATTATAAATTTTTTTTTTTTTGTTAATTTTCTAAGCGTTCCATATTAAAAATAAACAAAATAAACCTCTATCTTGCTTTTCACTTGTTTTTATCTGAATTAATTTCGTTATTAATATCGCTATTAAAAAAAGAAAACATTTTTTTTTTTTTTATAAAATAAACTTCAATTTTCATTTTTTTTTTGTTTTTTGTTGAGAATGTCATCTCACTTACACAAAAGAAATTTTATAGCCATTATATATTCCAATAATTAGTTTTTTTTTAACACTCACACTTTTTTTCTCATTCACACTCATGCACACAGTCTTTTCGGCAACTGAGGCCATTTAAGACTTTAAACGATACTCGTATTTATATAATATATATTTATTTGAGGTCCAGGCATTCTTATTTAAGCCATATGCCTTAAATAAAATCATCGGACTGTTTGGTATACGAGATTAGCACGCTCTACGCCAAGCCCCGAGGGCGATTAGTTATTTCGTTACACAGGTTGAAAATTACAGCATTAGTCAATTTGTTATTTGTGTTGCCTATCTTTTAAAAAAAATCAAACGCAGGGCCCTCGGGGGTTGGTGTAGGGGCTATCGTGCTGGCCTTCTATACAAAG
This sequence comes from Euborellia annulipes, assembly GCA_023213315.1. Classification (NCBI taxonomy): domain Eukaryota; kingdom Metazoa; phylum Arthropoda; class Insecta; order Dermaptera; family Anisolabididae; genus Euborellia; species Euborellia annulipes. The sequence continues at coordinate 2,608 of JAKCPI010023628.1, read as the reverse complement.
GGTCGCGGGTTCGGGTTCCTGGCCATTTGGATACCAAATTGCTTAAATAAAAATGCCTTCTATGTGTGTGTGGGTGTGAGTGTGAATGGGAAATTACATTAACTTTACCTCAATCTACGGTTGATGGGCAAAGTTAAAAAGTGTGTTTTTTTTAAAAAAAAATCAAACGCAAACTTATTTATGACTAGGCCAATTTGAAAGCGTTTTTTTAATTAATTTTTAAAACAAATAAACATCTTTATTTCTTATGCATCTAAATATTTATTATTACTATTATTATTTCAATTGTAAAAATGTCCCCTAAAAAATAAATGAAAGAAAGTTTAAAATTATTAATCTTGATAAGTAGAGAGGAAAAGAGAGAAAAAGGTGAATTAAAAGTTTAAAATTGTCCTTCTCATTTTGTACGTCTATAAATTATTGAACTTTTTTAATTAAAAACAAAACATCGAGAGAAGTTTGCTTGGCCTTGCTTAGTTTTAAAATATTTTAAATTTTTTTCTATTTCCTTTTTTTTTTCTAATGAAATTTTAATCTAATTTAAAGTTAACAATTTTGGAATTCATATAGCCTATATATATATATGATTTTTAATTTGACTATATTAATAGTAGGCCTAATATTACCAGCTTTGCTTGAAGAAGTAAACAACCCTTCAGGTATTTTAGACATCCTTGAAATAATTGTCTATCTCTAGCATTTAACTGCCTCGAATTGTTAGGAATGGACTTATGATACTTAAAGAGAACTCCGCAGGCTTTTGAAAACATTATCAAAAATCCAGTGACGTAATTAATGAGAAAACTAGAGAAGAAAGATTTCCCTCTCACAAGGATGGAATTTTACTTTTTACTTGAGTATTTAGTTTATTTTCTTGTATAGTTTTTTTTTTTAACCCTTTTCGGCTACAGAGGCCATTTAGGGGTTATTTCTTTATTAGTATAATTTTTAAATTACAAGTATCGATGGCTACCGGGGGGCGTTCCACACGCTGATTGCTCGGGGTCACCAATCCCGAACTTTCGCCGCGCTCGGCATCACTTAACCGCAACGATTGTAGTGACTGTTGCTCTTCTCCGTTGCCAGGCCCCCTGGCTTTGTATAGTTTTATTTTTTAGTCTTCGACGTCATTATTATAATGATTCGATATATATTGAACTTCAGGCATATTTATTTATACCATTCGGTACCTAAATGATTTAAATAAATGCAGTGAACTGGCTGGGATACGAACCCACGCCCCTTGGCTTTTAGATTATCAATATTGACATTGGTCAACAACATTCATTTCTATCGATTTTTCAACCCTCAATTTTTTTTTTTTTATTTGAGGGGAAAAGCCTTAAATTACGGCATAAAAACCCTCAATAGGCTACAAAAAAAAGCATTCCCCGTTTATTTACCCCCGGTGCATCGTGCACGCGGACACGCACCTAACCCAATAACCGGTATCTGGCTCAAGAGCCAACAACCCGGTTCCAATTTTGGGAGTGAGCGGCCCTTCACCTCTCTACTCAAAAATCAGTCCCTCTCGGGACTGGGAGCAATCCTCCACACTCCCCTCTTCTCTCTCTCCCCCTCAAAATTTTTAACTTGAAACGTATAATATAATCAATGCATTTAAATTAGTTAGGGAATTTTATATAGGCTAATCATTAAAATATGTTGTTTTTTTTTTTTTTTTTTTGTTTGTTAAAGTAGCCCTCGAGAGTTTGCGAACTCCCTCATTAATTTTTAATTAAAAAAAAAAAAAAAACTCGGTACTTTACTCTATGCATAATAATATTTTTAATGTTTCCATCGTTATTATTTATTGATTTATTACAAGAAAACAAATTTATTTTGCGAATAATTTAACTAATTCAAACAATAAATAAATAACCAGCTTCACACACGCAAACCACACAATATACATGTATATTTCAAATTCATTTTGTCCGTATTTGTATATAGTATATGCATGTATAAGGGAGAGAGGATTTATTATAAAAATTCCAGCACCTACACATCGAATGGGGAACTGGATGCTTTATGTCCGTTATGTCATCAAATCCTTTATTTTATTTTATAATATAGCGAATTTATCGAAAAGGTCATATTTATTTTTCCCCATTCCTCTCTACCCCTCGCTCTCTCTTTCTCTCATTTCATCACTACAACAAATAGGATATTTATCCAAAATAACTTTTTAATCTTTCTACTCCATATTTAAATGAATTAAATTTGTTTTATTTACTTTTTTTTATGATATTTGTAATTCTTTAATTCATAACGATATATTTTAAATATAAATTGAAAACAAAACAATTCCCTCATTCTTTTTGCTATTGATAGGTTAAATTTGATAGGTGAAAAGAAGAAGAAAATTCGCAGCTAGTCATATTTCATTATTTTTATTCCCATTATGGTGACGTTGGATGAGTTGGAATCATCCTCAGAACAAATGGGTGTTAAATATGCGTAAATTATATAATTCAATCATATATCATTTGTAGAACTATAAATATAGATATAAATATGAATATAAATAAATTATATTATTGATAGTTAAAATACAATTGAAAATTAAGTGGCCAAGAGAGCCGATGGTCACTTCGCAAGATAAATC
>JAKCPI010023627.1:0-16163 GCA_023213315.1 Euborellia annulipes | reverse complement strand
CCTACTATTTTTGGATATTAAGTAGGGCTCTCTCAAGGGTCTTACCATCCAAACAGCACTTAACTCTAGACGCCCTATATACAGAGCATTCACTAACACATAATTTACGTCAATTCTGGTATTACCAGTAAGACACCATGGAGAGAACTCACCCTAAGGACATGGCCATGGAAGAAATAGGTGCCTGACCCATCACTCAACCTACTCACCCTTACCTGATCTTCCCAAATGAGATCAATCCTACAAACAGGATAGACCGACTGTTTAATCGATCTCAATTTATTTTGTGTTATAGCTGTCCATTCGTCCGCCCACCTTAGCAAAACAGATCCCCTCTGGAGGTCTTCAGGTCACCAAATCAAAATCTATAAGACCCTTTTTGAACCCAACTTAGCTAAACCATCCACCACCTCATTCCCGACAATCCCCCTATGGTTCCGGGACCCACATTAAAAATAAGTTCCTCCCCATCTCAATAATCTCTCATGAAAATGAACATGAATCCTTTGGACAATGGAATGGGAGGTAAACACATCCTGCAAGGGAACCAAGAGAATCAGTAATGATTAGTACATTCTCACCATTTTCCCTCTCCACGCAACCAAGGCAAGCTCTATCGCCCTGATCTCAGCTGTGAACACACTAGTAGTGGGGACTAACAAGTCTAAAAACCTCTTAACATTCCTAACCATAAACGCACACCCGACCTGCACGCCACTCTTAGAAACATCTGTAAACACTAAGAGGATCACGAATCTTGTTCACAACACTCAAGAAAAGACTGCTGAACACAGTGCCATGGGTGGACGACTTACTAAATTTGAGGAGATCCCATATAAAAAGCGGGGCAGTGGAGAGCCCAAGGGAATACTGGGTAGCCAACAACACTAATGACATTTTTTAGCCTTTATAAAAATCACATTGCATAAAAATACATTTTCTTTGTACAGTAGAAATTCTTTTAACCCTATTTGTTAAAATAAATTGCTTTTATCACAATTATTCTATTATTTTATTTTCCAACTTTGAAAGGGCAAATTTCTCTAAAAATAACATTCCCACTTTTTTTTTTTTCTTCTGTTTTAAACAAATTGTAAATTTCAAAGAACCAGTTCTTTAACAAAATAATGTATTTTGATTAGGTTGGGTGAAAAAAAAATAAATTTTTGTTTTTCTAAAACAATTTGAGTGAGGAATGAAAAAGAGAGTCGTATATTTTTATTCGATTCGTTTTTTTTTTTGCTAGGTGTAGTAGGGTATGTAGGAACGGGACTCGAGAGCCTTTTGGGACTTTATCTTCTCACCGCCGGTTAGTCGAACGGAAATACAAAGCCGTCCCCTCCTTCATCTTTTTTTTTTTCTTTTAAAAGTCAATAGCCTTATTACAAAAAATGTTTCAAATAAAATTACAAACAATAAAAAAATCAAATTTCCTTTCTTTTTTTTATTTTGATGAGTGAGACCAACATTGAAAAAAAAAGAAAATCCCCTTAGTAAAAATACGGAGGAAATAAATATTGTAAAAAAAAAGGAAAAAAAAAAAGAGAGAAAGGACTAATGGGAGTGACAACGAAACGAAACGAAACGCCTCAGGAATAAATGGACCAAAGTCACCTCAACAAGAAGAAAACCTTTTGGCTTATGGCGACTTAAAAACTTACTAATGAAGAAGATAATGTACAAAGTTGGCCATTAGAAAGAGAAGAAAAAGTTTCTTGTTTTATTTAAAGCTCCCTTTAATCGTAATCTGCCCAAGATGGGGCTGATTTATTTATATATGACAAAGAGACAGAGAAAAGAAATAAAGAGAAAACTAGCTACAATAAAATAAGATTTTATATCATATAAACTTGATTAATACTAGCTACAATCGTTTTTCTGAGATATTAAACTATCACTATACAGACACTTCTGAAAAATACAGGATATTTATCAAACATACGGCAAGATTTTTAGAAGTTATTCCCTGGACTATTCTAAGAGCCGGTTTCTTCACTTCTAGTCAACTAGCAAACTTATCCGACCGATAGCAAATCATCGCTATATTAAACAAGAACACACTTAACCTTCAAGTTAAAGAAAAATGAGTTTTTTCACATGAGAATTAAATTCAAGTATGATACACAAGGTTTTTGTTTCAATGATTTATTTATTTAACATTAACACTTTATACGTATTTCGACACCATATGTGTCATCATTAGAGCCCGGAATTTTGTGCAGCAAAAACCGCTAAATATGCCATATAATATGCAGTAAAAGTATTAAAATATGCAGCAAAATATGCAATATGCAATATATATCAAGTAAATGGCTTCTAATTAAAGGTAAATCATGATTTCTACTGATGTAAAACTGATCGTGTTTTAATTTTGGAAGGAAATAGTGTAAAAACAAATAATTAAATTTAATGTAAAAAATATGATGTGGCGCACCTCATAGCTTCAGTAAATGAAAGTTGTGTTCTGTGCTTGACACACCAGATTTTTTGTGTCGAGATATATCTAGTTTCTGCAGATATTTTAGAATTCAAAATGTAAAATTTATAAACATGGAAAATATTTTTATTTTATTTTCATGGCATATCTATTTTTCCTATCTTTTCTATGAAGTACAAGAGTAAAGTGGTCTTCAGAAGATTTCAAGGTAAAAATGAGAAGATACTACATTTTCAAGAGCATCTATAAAATAATTGATTTTTGAATTTTAATAAAAATCAATGGAGCAAATTTTGAGAAAATTGATCAAAAACTTAAAATAAAATAAAGCTTTTGCCGAAAGATGTTAAAAAAATTCAAAAAGTTTTAAATATGCAACTTTAGGTAATATTCACCACAATATAGAATTTGAACCATAGTTCCAAAAATGGCATTCGGATAGAAAATTGGTTTTCCGGGACGTACCTGTTAGGAAATAAAATATGCAATTGCAAAAGAATCCGGGCTCTAGTGATCATAGTCCATTCAGTATGTAATTCACTTGCGGTGGTGACACATATGGTGTCGAAATACGTATAAAGTGTTAATGTTAAATAAATTATTAATTGAAACAAAAAACCTTGTGTATCATTCTTGAATTTAATTCTCCTATTAAAGCATTATCTAGAGCCAACGGTTACCACTTTAAAATTAATTTTTCACATGAGATTCAAGTAAAGTTTTGTGAAGTTAGCATCATTTATAAAAATTATTAAAAATAAACAATAATTAATTAAAGCTAATTAATCTTTTTTTTAATAACAATTTAAAAATTTCCAAAAAATAAACAAAAAAGGCTTATGTTTCTAATTTCACCCCTTATACCGAACTTTGGGTTAGAATTTTTTTATTTAATAACATTATTTTTACATAACTCAAACACCATGGAAACATTTGGACCTTGTGTATTTACCACAATCATTAAGTATTTTTGTCATTGGGTTCCAGCAACAGTTCTTTCATTAAATATATTTATTGAATCCAAAGTGATTGTCATAAAATAGTTGGATAACAACAAATAAATATCAAACCCCCCCCCCAAAAAAAAAAAAAAAGAAAAATTTTATTGCATTCGTCGACAAATTTATTGAATAAATGTAAAAAATTCAATTTGCTTTCACAAATTTTATTTATTGTAAATTCGAAAGAGAAAAAAAATCTTTTCTCTGAGAAAAAAAAAACAAACTCAAAGTTACTTACTCCCAAAGACTTGAATCCATTTGACCGGAAGTTATTTATGTTAATATATTGTTTGCTCAAATAAAATTTCGTGTTTCAATAGGAGCTGGAAAATAAATAAAACCTTTTTTTCTCCCTTCGACTCAACAAGACTCTTCAAACTTTGCAAAAAAGAAAAAAAAAAGAGATAATTGACTTTTTTTTTCTTTATATATATTATTTAGGCTCTTTTAAGGCCGTCTTTTACGCCTTTAGAATATCTTTTGACAATTGCAATTCAATTTGTTGTTTATATTAAATAAAGTGTTGCTATTTGCCGATAGATTTCGTTATTCTTTAGAAAAGAAAGGAAAAAGAGAGAAAAGACTGTAATGATAATACAAGGGGAGAAAAAAAGGGAGAAATTCGAAACATTTAATTATTAAATTTGTTTTTATATATGTATAAAAAAAAGATTCGATTTCATTCTTATTTTTTTATTAAAAAAAAAAAAAAATTCGTTATCAAAATATAATAACAAATTCTTCATCCCCTTTCTTGAAATTAAGATATTTTTTACTTTCATTTCATACCGGATTAAGTAACTACTATCTGTATCAGCCAAAAGTAGAATTCTTAGTCCTTAGAGACATTTATTTTATTATTATTTTAACTTTATTTTTGCCCACGGGGCGTGGTGTAGAGGTTAGCGTGCTAACCTCATATACCAAACGTCGCGGGTTCGGACCCCAGGCAGTCCGATGATTTTATTTAAGCCATCTGGATACCAGATGGCTTAAATAAAAAATGCCTGGACCCTAATATATATAAATTCATAAATAACGCTTATGGTAAATGTCTTATATGGCCTGAGCTGCCGAAAAGACAGTGTGATGTGTGTGAGTGTGAGTGTGAATGAGAAAAAAAAAAAAAAAAAAAAAACTTTATTTTTCATTAATAATATTTTGCAATAATAAGCTTTTTATAAAGGCTCCGATTGTTGTGGTTAATTATAGATTCGCCCCCTCCTCCAATGGTGTAAGTGATCCCTCCTTGCACGGCGAGTTCCCCCTCCTAAGACGCCCTCCCTCCCCCTCCCTCTCCGGGCAAGCAAGCGCCAGGCTCATCTCCCTCCCTCGCTCCTCGCTTCAGTTGAGTAGGACGCCTTGCCTGACCCTGGACGACAGCTATTATCATAACCTATGTTTCCTGTTAAAAGAATCGTCACACAACCAGGTGATTGATTATTCATTTATTTAAAATAGATGAATTTCTCTAGCAAATAATATTTCTTTAAAAGGAAATTTATCTATTAATAATCTTTGAATGAAGTAATTAATGGGCTATCGAACTTATATTCTTTGAAAGCATAGCTGATAATTTGTATTAATTCCTTATCCATTGAATTTTAATTTAATTTGCAGTCAATTAAATTAAAATAGATTTTATTATTCTGGTCTTCAGCTAATAAACTGTTACTTTTTATTATCGTTGTTCTACATTTTCTCCAAGACATGCTTTCATTCATTTTACAAATATAAGTATAAAAATAATTGTTCATTTTTACATGTTTAGTTTAATCCTTTAAAAGAAAATGCATTTTAACAATGAGGGTTAAATTTAGATTTGAGTGGCTCCGAAAGAAAACATAAGGGGGGGGGGGGGTGCCGGGTTCGATTCCCGTCCCAAGCTAGAAAATTTTATTTCAATTGAATTGGCTACCAATTAATTGAAATAAATAGGGATAGAGTCTAAATGGCTTTATATATCTATTCATGCATTTTCTTTTAAAGATGCTCCTTCATTGCAATGACAAATGATAAGCAATTAATTGAAAGAGTGAAGGCTTATTGAAAGATTTCTTGTTTCATCTCATTTGAGCCAAGTTTTCTTTCAAACTCTAAATGAATTTCATCATTTATCATTTCTTTTAAAATACATGTAATATATATTATTTCTTAATATTAAATACTATGTGGATGTTGATGACTCTTAATTTTATTTTAAACATAGTTTAATCGTTTAAAAGAAACGCATTTTAAGGGTTAAAAATAGATTAGTGTGACTCAGAGAGAAAACATAAGCTTCTCGTCCCTGGGATCCCGGGTTCGATTCCCATTCTAAGCGAGAAAAATTTATTTCAATTGAATTGGCTACCAATCATTAAATAGGGATGGAGTCTAAATGACCTTATATGCATAAAAAAGACCTTAATCTATAATATTTCAAATCAAGTTAAATAAATTATAGTCATTCTTTTTAAAATATTTTTAGTTAAGCCATCCATATATGATATCTATTTTCTTTTAAAGATGCTCCTTTATTGCAATGACTAATGATAAGCATTTAATTGAAAGAGTGAAGGCTTATTGAAAGATTTCTGGTTTCATCTCATTTGAGACAAGTTTTCTTTCAAACTCGAAATGAATTTCTTTTTGAAGTTCCTTAAAAACTTTATCTAAATTTTATTTTTATCGTTTATTTTCAAATACGTGTAGTATATATTATTTCTTATACATAGTGAGAATTTTTATTCGCGGACGAGAAAGGGAGTGGGGTGGGAAGAGACAGTATTTATTTGTATTTTCGAAATTCCATTAAAATTTTTAATTTCATTTCTTCATGCTATTGCGTGATTTTTTTGTTTTTGGGACATGGTGAAGGGGTACTTTTTACTGTCGCTATTTTATATTAGTACAAGATTTCTAGTATTTGAGATTGCCTCTAATTTACCTACTTTTTTGGTTTTTTTAAATAGAATAAAATAAAGGGCCATGTTTTTTCATTATTTTATTCAAATCCACAGCGACATTTTGGTCATCTATGCGAACATCTTCATGATATGTCTATTTTACTCCCTTATAGCCTTGAAGATGGTCGTATAGACGAACAAAACGTCGCAGTGGGAAATAAAATTATGAAACGTGGCTGCTGTGCTTTATATTCTATCCTATTCACCTCACTAAAAATGTATTCCGCTTATTAGCCAATTTATTTTGCCCCGATATTTTTTTCATATTTCATTAGAAGAAATCTCATGTTACTTTATTTTGTTTATATAAATTTAATTAATTTTTTTTTTTTTTTTTTTTTTTTAGGATTGCTCCATGTTTTCTTCAATACTAAAAGGATTCGAGTTGCCTCGAGAAACCGAGTTGCCTCGTTTGATGGAAGTTCTCTTATTCAACTTACCGAGTAGATTCTCAGCAAGTAGTAAGTTTCGATATAAGTAATTAATATTCCAAGTCGAAATTTAGCTCCTACTTTTATCCCTCTGGACTTGAATAGGTTCGATTTAGAGCACTGTAAGTCAACCTAGCTTGACATTGAGCCCTGCATGGGCGTAGCTACCAGATATCTTGTTAGGGGAGGGGGGGGGACAACCACTTCTTAGAACGAGAAGAGGGGGTATGTAATTAATTATTATTATTAATGGTTTCCCTTATAAGCTCATTAAAAAAAAAATATCAAAATGGAAAATATATATATTTGTTTTTAATAGGCAAAAGATTTTCGGTACATAACAGGGGGGCATTGGCCAGGGGGTGCGTAGCCAGAATGGGGGCCCCCACATTCTGGCTACGCCCATGGGGCCCTGGATCATTTTTTTTTTTCTTTTTTTGGAGTTTAGGCTTCCGACTTTGGTCTTCGAACTGGTTAAAATAAAAATTTGAACCATTTAGAAAGCTTAGGGAATGTGAAAAGATTTATCAAAAATTGGAGGTAGAATTTGTCGTCTAGCCCATATTTCGATGTAATAATATTAAAATGAGTGTCCAGGTATTGAACATAAATTTTCTATTCTTAATAAATACCGCAATGAAATAAAAAATTATTTGATTTGAAAATAAAAACAAAAAAAACAATGAAGTTAGATATATATGTCCCATTTGGAATTGATTCTCTATATATTTTTCTTTTTATTTAATGATTTTATTGAATTCTTCAAAAAGTGGAAATTAAAAAATATCAATAGCCCTAAATAACAGATATTCATTTCCCGAGGGTTGGTTGCCTGCGGGCGATTATTAGCCTTACCCGATATCTATCTGAATTTTTTTTTTTTTTTTCATTAAACCTCTCTCTTTTTCTCTTTTTGCTTTTTATCATTATGAACCGGAAGTTGGAAAAACAACACACCACACACACACACACACACTTACAGAAAGATATAGTCTACTATATATTATAGAAAGAGAGACAGAATAGAATCGAAAAGGATCATCTTTATAATTAAAATTCGTCAGGCGGCATTGAATTCAAGGGACAAAATGGCAATCACGTGACAATCACGTGATGCGGTTTTTTTTATTTTTCCATTTTTTTAAATGAAAAAAGCCCTTAGTTCATGTTTACTTGGCTAAAAGATATGCATCCCAATTGACTAATTCACTATTTTCGATATAGTGCTTCAGAGTCACTGGCGTAGCTAGTGTTTTGGGGTGTCACTCCAAGAATGAATTTTTTTTATTTTGTGTTTTCCTTTTTACTTTCTTTATATAAATATAAAGAAACAATTCATATTTTATTAAATTTTAGAAAATTAAAAAAAAAAATCTGGTGTGACTGGCGCACAGCACACAACTTTCTCTTACCTTCGGTAATCGAAAGTTGTGTTCTGTGCTTGTCACACCAGATTTTTTGTGTCGACATATATTTAGTTCCCGACAGTACGGAACATATGAATTCAGATGTAAAATTTATAAGTATGGGAAAATATTTATATTTTGTTACCATGGCAACCATTTCTCCTATCTTCCCTATGAAATACAAGAGTAAAGTGGCCTTCAGAAGATTTCAATTGCAAAATAAGAATATACATTTGAAAGAGCATCTAAAAAATAATTGATTTTTGAATTTTAAAAAAATCGTTGGAGCAAATTTTAAGAAAATCGAAAAAAACTGAAAAAGTACATCAGTAAAGTACTAGTAGTCTTTGGCCGATTTTGATTAAAAGCTTATTTTTCCGGTCCCGGGGGAGTTTAACTTAAATATAAAATTTCAACCTCGTAGCTCAATTCCTTCATGCTTAAAATTGAACACACACACACCACACCCACCCACCCACACACACACACACACACACACACACACACACAGACAGACCATGTCGCGAAAACCACTTTTTTGGATTGAGGGGACCTCAAAACGTGAAGATCCATCAAAATCTCGACATCGAATTTTTGACATGAATCCAATACTTTCTCTCTATATATATATTACATATATACATAGGTAAGAGAAAGTAAAAATTGCTGATTTATTGTAATGGATTTTTTTTTTTTTTTTTTTTTTTCAGTCTATGGTGTCACCCCCCAAACGTTATACCCGGTGTGGACCTCACCCTCCAAATTCCAGCTGTTCCGAGACCCAATAGAACAAATCATGATTCTGCAGTGTTGAAATCCTTAGAAATCCCAGCAGTTCTGAATCAATAATGCCCCATGGCCCTCGGGAATCGAACCCAGGTTCTCCAGCCTTTCCGACATCGGTATGCTGTCCATTGCACCAAGTCACTGGACCCTCGACCTCTCGGTCGGCTGGTGCAATGCACAGCGCACCGATGCTCCTGAAAGGTTGGAGAACCTGGGTTCGATTCCCGAGGGCCATGGGCGTTTGGCCTCAATAAAAACAAAACATACAGTCTTGTTAAATATATCTATGACAGTTAAAGCCCGATTCGAGGTATTTTGAATATATCAATAGATCTCGAAAAATATTTAACGAAAATTTTTTATTTATTCATTTACTAATTTTTACATCCCATCTCGGTTACCTTTTCTTTTTTTTTATTGCATTTTCGGCCACAGAGGGCATTTAGAGGTTGAATTTATTTATATAGCCTTATATACATGTATATTTACATACAATATACGGTACCGATGGCTACCGTAGGACGTTCCACAAGCTGATTCTTAAGGGACACCCACCTGAGGAATTGCCACGCTTGGCTTTGGTTACCCTTAACGATTGTTATTCTCCGTTGCTAGGCCTCCCGGTATCTCTGTTGACTTAAATGATTTTTTTTTTTGCTCTGGACCTACTCAAAAAAAAATTTCTCATATGTTATTAAGTTTCAAGAATTGTTGATAATAGAAATGTCATCTCTTCCCACCCCCATTACAATCCCACATATCTGCAAACATAAATTATTTTTCAATTTCAGTTTCGATATATTATACAATTTTTTAAAATAATCACTCATTATCTATAATAGTTTCAATTCAGTTGATCAGTAATGCTTTTATTTGACCTTTTGTTTTATAAAGTTAGCAATACTTTTTTCAACTCATCGATCTTTTTATTTCCTGATGCTAATTTAACCTACTACTACTTTCTTACTAGTTAAATTAAACAAACACACACACACACGTATAAGTACAAAAGGAATCTTTTTTTTGTGTTTATTTTTACCTATCAAGAGAAGAAGGTATTTACCAGTCATGAGAAAATACTCAACTTGAAGACATAGATTTTCTTCCTTTTTTCTCTTTCTCTCTCTCACTTTCACTTTCAACTTGCTTTAAAAACATCAAGAAAGAAAGAAAGAGAGGGACTTTGCAAGTGAATTTACTATCGACGTAAGCAAGCTATACTCTTGAATAAACAAGCACAAGAGAAAGAGAGACAGACACACATAGAGTGCCTATTTAGTAGCAAAATAAAAAAAATATCCTCTTCTGATGGATTTAGGAATAGATTAACCAGAGAAAAACGCAATATTAATAAAAAAAAATTGTAGCTCTGTTTTTTTTTTTATGAAAACATTCAATAATGTTTTATTTTTTTATAAATTCAATAAGAAGAGTGACTTCTATATAATCTGAAGATCTCAAGTTCAAATCTTTTCAATAATCTAGAGGATTTAACAACTTCACATACCCTCCTTGGATAAATGAATCGAGTTAATCGATTACAAGTCTACCAAGCAAAGAATAGAATTTCTTTTAACCTAACTATTTTTTTGTTTTCTTTTTATAACGTTCCAACTTTTATTTTGAGGAAGATGTGCTGTGGGTCAAAAAAAAGTTATTGTTTCGAAAAGGTTTTTTCCCTTGATAAGAAAAAAAATGAAGTTAAATAAAATAAAATGGATTGACATCTTCAGGTTCCGTATCTCTGTTCGTAAAAAAAATATGGGGATTTTCAAAATTTTATCAACTTTCATTGAAGTACAATGAGTCACTTAAAGATGTCATATTTTGAAAACAGACTTAAAATAATAGAATTCTATGTTTTAAAGATTACTGCTTGACACTAAATTTATGTAGATAGTGTATTAAAATAATATTTTCTAGTCATAATAATAATAATAATAATTTTATTAAAGCTTTTAAAGCTTTAGCAAAAGGCCATTAGGAGGCAGCATGTGCGCTTAAAATAACCTAAATAGGATTTGAACCCCCGACCTTAAAGTTGGAGCCCTTTGCCAAAGTTACTTTGACAATTTCCCACCCATCCCTGTAAAATACAAACTCAAAACTAAATTTTCAAGTTTTAAAATAAAATTAAGAGAATATTTCAAAAATAAATACACTATCAAATGGATAGAAGAGATGCATAAAAGAAGAGAGGAAGAGAGTATTAAAAAAAAAGTTTTTCAATTTTCTTTTCTTTTGGAAATCTAACGACCCTATTTTTACTCGATAACAATGCATTTTTGTGTCATAAAAATAAGTCGTATTGGTTATGTAAAATAATAGGTTATATTCAATTATTCTTAACATCAAAATATGTTCATTAAAATAATCAATATCTCCTTTACGTATATCAAGAAATTTTTCTGGTCTTTAAATTTACAAATCTAGTCGTAGATACAATTTTACTTTTATGGTAGATTTGATTCTCAGCTTAACACACTTACTGGATAATTATTTAATATTTATTATTGTTGAGCTAGCAAGTTTTATGACAGCCAAGCGTTCTGGTTGCCTATACTCAAGGCTGTACCATGTGGATTGCAAGATAACTGCCTCTCTTGCCCGAGCTCCGCCTTTTGTCTCCATTTAGATTACCATATAATAATTAAAGTTTAAAAATTTTAGATACAGTACATCAATTCTATAATATCAATTGAAATTTAGATTCGCTTGATTTCACATTTTAATTTTTTCTTTAGAATTTATGTCAATTAGAGCCTCGCTTGGACCGATCCTTAAACCACCATTTCTTCCTTCTGCTCTCAATTAATCCCAATTAATCCAATAGTAACAAACCTTTTTTTTTTATAATTGAGTCACGTTCAAAAATTTTAATGGAATATCAGAGCTAAACTAAAGTAACCGATTGTACGAAAATAACTAATCTTTTTTTAATAAGACACTTCCATTTAGTCTGTGTGTGATATATCTATCCATATTAGTAGTTGACAGAACGACACCTTAGACCCTTGCTAGGCAACCAATTAACCCTCTAAAGGTCGAAATGACCGCAATGTGTATGTGTGTGTGTGGTTGAGTAGAGGCTATTTGCATCGGAATTGAATCAAGGGGACCTATTAAAGGAACATCAAGCATTACTCCCTGTGTAGCACTTAGAGATTCAAGATAAAAGATATATGAGGAGGATCTTCTCTAAGTGATTTCTATTATCATAATATTGTGTATGTAATAGAAAAGCCTTCATTAGAATAATTTCTTGTTTTTAGAAATAAAAGGACCTATATATGTTTCCTAATTATTTATTATTATAAAATAAATAATTTTTGCTTGTAGATATTTACATAAAATTATGTAGACATTGAAAATCAATGGCTTTAGGAAGAACTTATGGTAAAGTAGATTAGATTTTCTGTAGCTGAAGACAATCTAGAGAGAATCTAACCCTGCAGACACAAATTTTGAGGTGGCCTAAGTGACTTAAAAATGGGGATGACTCCGACTTGGTTAACGCGCGACCTGCCGAAAGGTGTGGGATGAGTGGCTGGGAAGGAGCATTACCTCATAAAATCCATTCATATATGGACCCTGTTATGAAGCGCCAAAAAATTAAAAATTGAGTTAAGCAAGGAATATTGTTTCAAATGCTATAATTAATAGTATTTTTTATGAAATATGTCCTAAAAAAATTATATATTTAATGTTACTTGCACAATTGACAAAAAAAATTATATATAATCTAATCAAAATAAAAAAAAAAAAAAAAACATTCACACTTTTTTCTCATTCACACTTCCAATTACACACACATTCATACAGTCTTTTCGGCAACTTAGGCCATATAAGACTCTGACGATAACCGTTATTTCATGAAAATATCTATTGGGGGTCCAGGCATTCTTATTTAAGTCATTTGGTATCCAAATGGCTTAAATAAAATCATCGGACTGCCTGGGGTCCGAACAGGCGACGTTTGGTATACGAGGTTAGCAGCCCCGAGGGCCTAATCAAAACAAAAACTTTAATGTTAATTTTCTCAAATCTCGGTAACTGGCGCTTGACACACTAATTCGTAACAGGGTTCATATCTGGTCATCTACTCTGCTTCTCGTATTAACCAACCACCACCAAAAAAAGATCCGTGTTTGTCTATATAAACCTATGAAGGTCCGATTGTATAAGAATGGGCTTATAATCAAAATATTTGGTCTTTCATCCACGCAGTTTGTCTGTAACTTATTAAATGAGTAGGTCCAGAAATGTTCGTATCGTTTTCATCTATCTACCCCTAAAAATGATTCGTTCAAATTTAGATAATTTCTCTGATTACACATACGTAGATCGCAATTGGAGTAAATAATTGAAATAAAAAACGATTTCAATGGTCTGTTTTATATAAATGAAAAAAAATCCGACATCTCTATTAAAATGAATGTTTAATTCTCAAGGAAATTCTTTTATTTTTTTTTCATTAATATTAAAAAAAAGAGAAAATCAATATTTAATTTTCTTTTCAATTAAAATATCTAATCCCTCAAATAATTATAAATTTTTTTTTTTTTGTTAATTTTCTAAGCGTTCCATATTAAAAATAAACAAAATAAACCTCTATCTTGCTTTTCACTTGTTTTTATCTGAATTAATTTCGTTATTAATATCGCTATTAAAAAGAAAATTTTTTTTTTATAAAATAAACTTCAATTTTCATTTTTTTTTTTTGTTGAGAATGTCATCTCACTTACACAAAAGAAATTTTATAGCCATTATATATTCCAATAATTAGTTTTTTTTTTTAACACTCCCACTTTTTTCTCATTCACACTCATGCACACAGTCTTTTCGGCAACTGAGGCCATTTAAGACTTTAAACGATACTCGTATTTATATAATATATATTTATTTGGGGTCCAGGCATTCTTATTTAAGCCATTTGGTATCCAAATGCCTTAAATAAAATCATCGGACTGCCTGGGGTCCGAACCCGCGACGTTTGGTATACGAGATTAGCACGCTAGCCTCTACGCCAAGCCCCGAGGGCGATTAGTTATTTCGTTACACAGGTTGAAAATTACAGCATTAGTCAATTTGTTATTTGTGTTGCCTATCTTTTAAAAAAATCAAACGCAGGGCCCTCGGGGTTGGTGTAGTGGCTATCGTGCTGGCCTTCTATACAAAGGGTCGCGGGTTCGGGTTCCTGGCCATTTGGATACCAAATTGCTTAAATAAAAATGCCTTCTATGTGTGTGTGGGTGTGAGTGTGAATGGGAAATTACATTAACTTTACCTCAATCTACGGTTGATGGGCAAAGTTAAAAAGTGTGTTTTTTTTATTAAAAAAAAAAATCAAACGCAAACTTATTTATGACTAGGCCAATTTGAAAGCGTTTTTTAATTAATTTTTAAAACAAATAAACATCTTTATTTCTTATGCATCTAAATATTTATTATTACTATTATTATTTCAATTGTAAAAATGTCCCCTAAAAAATAAATGAAAGAAAGTTTAAAATTATTAATCTTGATAAGTAGAGAGGAAAAGAGAGAAAAAGGTGAATTAAAAGTTTAAAATTGTCCTTCTCATTTTGTACGTCTATAAATTATTGAACTTTTTTAATTAAAACAAAACATCGAGAGAAGTTTGCTTGGCCTTGCTTAGTTTTAAAATATTTTAAATTTTTTTCTATTTCCTTTTTTTTTTCTAATGAAATTTTAATCTAATTTAAAGTTAACAATTTTGGAATTCATATAAGTCTATATATATATACTGATATGATTTTTAATTTGACTATATTAATAGTAGGCCTAACATTACCAGCTTTGCTTGAAGAAGTAAACAACCCTCCAGGTATTTTGCAGACATCCTTGAAATAATTGTCTATCTCTAGCATTTAACTGCCTCGAATTGTTAGGAATGGACTTATGATACTTAAAGAGAACTCCGCAGGCTTTGAAATCATTATCAAAAATCCGGTGACGTAATTAATGAGAAAACTAGAGAAGAAAGATTTCCCCTCTCCACAAGGATGGAATTTTACTTTTTACTTGAGTATTTAGTTTATTTTCTTGTATAGTTTTATTTTTTAGTCTTCGGCGTCATTATTATAATAATACGATATATTAGGGCTGGACGGTAAACCGGTTTTACCAATAAAAACCGGTAAAAATTTTTTACCGAAAACGCGGTAACGAACCTCTAATTCGATAAAAACCGGTTTTTTTTCGAAAGAATCGGTAAAAACCTATTTTTTCGGGCGGTAAAAAATTTTGGTTCCGCGAGGAAAAAATGTTTCGGCAAAAAATTGGCTCTCTAAAAAAAAGGTAAAATATTTTTTCGCCCTGGGAAAATTTTTGGTTCCGCGGGGAGGGAAAAACGTTTCGGCAAAAAATTGGCATTCCGTGGGGGGAAAAAATGTTTCGGCAAAAATTGGCTCTCTAAAAAAAAGGTAAAATATTTTTTTCCGGTTTTAGAAAAAATGTTTCGGCAAAAAAAATTGGTACACCGTGAGGAAAAAAATGTTTCGGCAAAAATTGGCTCTCTAAAAAAAGGTAAAATATTTTTCCGGGCGGGGAAAAATTTTGGTTCCGCGGGGGGAAAAAAAATGTTTCGGCAAAAAATTGGCTCTCTAAAAAAAAATAAAATATTTTTTCGGCCTGGGAAAAAATTTGGTTTCCGCAAAAAAAAAAATGTTCCGCGGCGGCAAACTTTGGTTCCGCGGGCGGTAAAAGTAAATTTTTACCGACTTTCGAGAAAAACCGGTTTTTTTCATTATCGAGGTCGGTAATGAAAATCCATTACCGAATCCAGCCCTACGATATATACTGAACTCAAAGCATATTTGGACCCTGTTATGCTGCTGTTTCTGTGTCAAAGACCAAACATCGAGTTTTGAGAAAATCAACATTTAAGTTTTTTGTTTTCATTGGATTATATATAATTTTTCTTTGTCAATTGTGCAAGTAACATTAAATATAAATTTTTTATGACATATTTCATAAAAAAATACTATTAATTATAGCATTTGAAACAATATTCCGTGCTTAACTCATTTTTTGAATTTTTTTTGGTCTTTGACACACCATTGCCTACTCAGGCTCCAATTATACATACCATTTGGTACCTAAATGATTTAAATAAATGCATTGAACTGGCT
>JAKCPI010023626.1:0-17597 GCA_023213315.1 Euborellia annulipes | reverse complement strand
TTGTAGGGTTGTCCATAGTTAAAAAAACTGGAAAAATTGGATTTTTTAACTCTTTTAACCGTGTTTTGCACCACTAAATCACCTCCAATTGGGCTGAATCTTTAGATTTCTATGTATCTTAGCTACTATATATATTTTTAAGAGAAAACATCATAAAGAAATCTAGAAAACTCAAAATGAGCCGCTGAAGCCGAATTTCAATTAAAACGTTATATTCTCTATATCTCTAAAACTAGAACTATTCGAAACACAAAACTGACGGCATTTATGGAAAAAGGGCGTCGCACTTCTCAGAGAGATACTCATCTCAAAATATCCCCGGTACCAAAATCACTGTTAGCCTATGGAATGTTTCCCAATTATGACATAAATCAACTTGCAAGGTTGTTTTAATTAATTTTTCTCTATGATCCCATCGTGATCCTCGATGAGGCTTATATTATCTTTTAACCTGCAAGCAAGGACCATTTTTAGAATTTTTTCAAAATTTTGAGAGAGTACTTTTTGAAAAAAATTATATTTTTACTTTTATGGCAAAAATCTAAAGAAAGAGTTTTTTTTAAATAATTTTTCTATATGAACCCATTATGATCCCATGATGAAACTTAGTTTTATCTTTAATCCTTTAAACAAGGATTATTTTAGAATTTTTTCAAAATTTTCGAAGGGGTACTTTTTTACGAAAAATTACTTTTAAATTTTTTATTTTGAAATTAAAAAAAAAATTTTTATTACCGCCCCAGATGTGTTGTATATCATTGGAAAGGGCATCTAAAAAGCTGTAAAATGACACCTTATTCATCTCTCTATCTCATCTCTAAGTGATTTCATAGCAAATTAAATAGATGTGGTTAGGTCGACTTTTTGCCATTTTTGACAACTTTAACCCGCCATATCTTTTAAACGAGTTGAGATATCAAGTTGAAATTGGAGCTTTTTCTTAGTCTCTATTAGGCTCTACCCATATGTTGAATTTCATAGAAATCTGAGATGGTGAGGTTAAAAAGTGTATCGATTTGACGTGGAATGACTCAGAAAATAAAATTCCTTTTACACATCAAAATTATTTTTTAGTGAAAGAGGAAGAAATAAGGACGTCATTGCAACTGATTTGTTTATCTTAATTAAATTAACAGTAATAGCCGGCTCTAGTTGTAACATGTTTTAATTAAGTTTAAATTAAAAAAAAAAACAATATATTGTTTATTGGAAAAAATATACAGGGTATTTCAAAAGCAGCTTGGAATAATGAAATTCTGTTATAAAACTTTGAAAAATATGAAGAAATTAAATAGCAATATCGGGATGCAGTCACCTTTAATTATGAAAATTAAAAGACAATTTTAATTAAGAAAAATTACAAATATATGTTTAAATTGTTTTCCATTTTCATTGATATTGTTTCATACATTTATCTATTTATTTTTTTATCGTTTGTTTCAATTCTTTTATACCAATTGGAACCCTTAATATTTTTGATTTTTCAAATATCAAAAAAAAAAAAAAAAATTCTCATATAAAGCTCCATATTTTACCGAAAGTAAAAAGAAAGTTGTGTGCTGTGCGACCAGTCACAACAGATTTTTACTTTTTATAATATAAATTTTATTAAGGTGCGCGTCTCGAAAAACGGTTAGAACGATTGACTACCAAGTTACTCGAGGCGGCAAGAGATGGCGTTAGTTTTTCCCATAGGAATACAAGGGATTTATTCCATTTCGTTTTTAAAGTTTCCAGCTAATTAACTAAGGGTAGAAAATTAATTATTTTTTAACACAAAGATTAGTAATTTAATTATCTATAAGATATAGAGCGGATTTTTAAAAAATATCTTTTATTTAATGCGATTAATCTAAAAAAAAATTTTACTTTTTCGATAATCAAAAAAAGGGCCTATAAGTTGTAGATAAAGATATTTTAAACAGCTTTAATTTAAAAAAAATTTGAGGTTGATAAAGCTTCAAGAATTGTGGCCCGCTGGAATATTCCCCAAAATTAGCACCCCGAAACGCGCACCTTAATACATACGTATATTCATCCGTTTTCACAAATTTCTCAAAAATTTTATTTATTTATTATTTTATTTATTGTAGTAAATTTACTGAGGGAAACCAAATATGTAATGAGATTTGATGTATGCAAATTCATTATCACCCAGCGTATATATACGCCTTAAAAAATAATTAAGGGTGTTCATTTTATAAGAAAAGGGGTGTTTGAATTATAGTCTAAAAATCTGCCACTATCAGACGGCTTTCTATAGATGTCAAAGGACAAATTTCCCTCAGTGTTTTTAATGATTAGCAGGTCAAGGAAGGGTATCTTATTATCAATCTCGGTCTCATACGTGAATTTTATATTCGGGTGGAAAGAATTAAATTTACCCAGGATATTAAGGATACTATTTTTATGTACAATAGAAAGGGAGTCATCAACATATTGGAGGTAAATTAATAAATTTAGAGGCTGTACTGTGCTATAATAAAATTTCCTTATCACAATCTCGGCGGCGATGGGACTGAGCGCCCCGCCCATAGGCAACCCTTTTTAACTGAAGCAATATTTTGCCATTGAAAGAGAAATAATTGGAATATAAACAGAAGTTCAAGCCGTCCTTAAACCTCTCTAAAGTAAAGGTGGTATATTTACTAATTTCATTCCAATATTCGTCTATACAAGACATGAAAAAATCCAAAGGGACCGATGTGAAAAGGGACTCGACGTCAAAGCTGATTAAAACGTGATCATCAGGTACAATGATGTTCTTTAATTTCTCTTTGGCCACGTACGCATTAAGCACCTTGAATTCATCGTGAGATGTTAAATTTTTTAGGATATCAGCTAGATATTTAGAGAGTTTTGAATTGCAATAATTAATTGTAGATACTACAGGTCGATAGGGGTGGTTAGGAGCTATACCCTTGTGAGTTTTTATTAAACCATATAACCTAGCTATAGTAGAGTTTTTTGGTTTAAGTTTATTTAAGGTCTTACGATCAATTAGCTCATCATTATTGCAAGATGTTAAATATTTATTAATTTCCCCCTCTAGCTTTTTGATCGGGTTATGAGATATTTCTTTATATGTTTCTGCGTCGGATATTAAAGATAACATGTTATCTTTATATGAGTCTGCAGTTGTTATGACAGACAATTTTGACGTTATGCCATGTTCCTGGGCTCTCAGAAAATATACAAAGAACACTAAAACAGTTTGGAGCACAGACTGCCCTAAAATCACAGACGAGCTTATCTTACTTATTTAACAACAAGGACAAATTTCCCTTCGATAACAAATTTGATGTCGTTTATTTCATCAAATGTTTAGACTGTCCATCACCAACTAGAGGATATGTAGGTCAAACGGGGTGTCATATTAATCAAAGAATGGCGGGTCATAGGAGGTAATATCAAGTGTAAAAAAACTTGCACGGCGCTCTGCTCACATTCCTTAGAAAATAATCACAATTTCGACATAGACAATCCAAAAATTCTCCTGCAGATGAATAACACAACGAAACGTTTATTTGCGGAGAAATGCTTCATCAAAGCACTGGGGGACCGGGCAATAAATTTCCAGACTGATTGTGTGGGGCTTAGTAATTTTTATATTTCATTTCTTGATGGCCTGGGAGCCAAGTTGTGTGTGTGAATTAAATAAGTATATAATCTGCTCCATCACCATCTCGAAAATCCTTTTATTTATTTTATTGAATATAATTATAGTTGGTGGCAATGCTGTCTTTCAGATAGATTTTGATTAAAATAAAATTGTAAACAATTTTAATAATTTTATATTTTCATATAAAAAATTCGAATATCAAATTTGTGTCAACTCATTGCCATTGACTTTTGCTCGGAGGGATTTGCTTGGGTTAGGTTGGATTATCGCCTTTCAATAAACAAACATGAGTTCGGTATACCATCATCACCTCTGACCCTATAAGAGGTCATTGTACAAAATATTTACTATAATATCAAATGTAATAAATAAAATCTCTCATTAACAAAAACAATTTTGTATCTCAAACTTGGCGCTTCGTATAAGCTGATTGCATTGCCTTGTATTTTATACAAATAATTTATGTATAATACACATCTACTGACAACTCCGCAATATGACTCAATGCTTTGTTATTTGAGCTCACACTGTATGTATCAGTTATATGTTGTTTGTAAATATTCAAATAATCTTTTGTTATTTTGATTTTTCTAACTCAACAATGCTTTCAGCTCAAAATGGACTGATGATGGTTATATTTCATTAAAACCGAAACTGTTTCCTCAATAGAGAGTTTCATTTCGTGGAGACTAACTACCTGGCTGCTTGCTCCTTTATCCTCTTATTGTCAAATATAACAGCCACTTCATCTCTTCAATATTTCAATAAATTTACATATTAAACTTAATTTTTTTTCATTAATAATTCAAGGAAGGGTGCCCCGAGTGTTTAATGTTATTCCAAAGGGTACCGTGAACTTCAAAAGTTTGGCAAACTCTGGTCTAAACTAATATTTTTTTATATTATACAAAAATAAGATTAAGAAATTGAAATATTAAGGTCTAAATAGCCTCAAAGACCGTATTATTTTTATAAAACATCTGAGATGCTGTTTGAGCTTCCCGCGCCTAAATTAGTTAGGGAAGTTAAAGAGACCGCCACGGTCGTCAGTGTCGAGGCAAATGTCTCATCTCTTTACCTTGACACTGCCTTGCCCCGGACCCTCAGCCGTCTGGCTATGAAACGTTCTTTCCTGTTTGGTCTTCAAGGGAACAACATGTTTTAGATGGGCCACTTTTGAGTGGCCATGTGTTTTTTTTTTTGTTTACTTTTGGAATCGAGTTAAGGCGATTCCACCAGCTTTGTTTTTATTCCTTTTGAGGAATCACCGAATAATAATTACTGAAATTATCCATTTTCCGTTATCTGAGATAATTATTAGTAGACCCCCCAAGATGAGTGAGCCTTTGGAGGCGATCGCGGTGTGATTTGGACCCATAGGAGGATCGGCAAGCCGCACACCATCTCAAGATCTTTAGAGATTTTATTTTATCCAGTTAGTTTGTCTGGAGAATTATCAGTGTACCACGTGAATGGTGGAGTTTTTGGAAACGCGCGGCGCTGTTTTGGATCCATTGGGATCGACAACACTGCCCACCATCCCAAGACACTGAAATTAGTTTTGGAAATTTATTTAGATAAATTTAAGTGTATTTTAAGTAGTATTTTTATTGTATCTTTTTTTTTTTTTTGTATTTTAGGTTGCATTTAGGCAACCAGGTTTTACTATTTTGTTCTTGTTATTTAGTTTTATTAAATATTGTTGTTAAAAAGAAAAACCACTCATCATTTATTCCCACTTAAGGTAATTTAATTAAATTATCCCGATCCTTGCTTTCTAAGGACCTTCTTTTGTTTTTCAGGGCATTTTGGCCCGGATCTAGGATTGCCAATAGGCGATTTTAGATCCCAAAATTATTCAGATGCAATATAGAGGAAAGCGAGAAAGACAAACACCTTTAAACAAAACGTTTCAGACACCTGAAGATGGCTAATAAATTTGGAGGAAACGTTTTGATTAAAGTTTTTTCTTCCTGGATGCTTTCTTTCCCATCACATCTCATCAATTCTTCACATCCACATTCTTCATCAACGTGTATAATTTCTACAATTTATTCAATAATAGAAATTTTGAATAAATATATTAAATTTTGTATAGAAAAAGAGAACGCTTTTGGATGATTAGTGGACTCTTATACCGGAAAATTTTGACGATTCCGCGATGTTTTCACGTTCAGCCTATAAAGTAATAATTTATAAATTCCAACAAGAAGAAACAATTGAATTATACGTCGACAAATGAATATTCATAAAAAAAGGATGCAACATTTATATTATCCTACTGTATTTTTTAATGTAAATTAGATAATTTATACCCATAATGTTGGAAGTTAAATTAATTAAGGGAAGAGAAAAGATAAATTATATTCTTAGTTAATTTTAATGAATGAACAAATTAATTCGTTAATTTTAATATTCATAATAACTAAATTAAATTCTTAGAAAAATGGAAATGAGATTTTTAATAAAGTTATTAGTAACTTTATTTATTTCTCAACATGGATGATGAACCTCTTTGAAAGAGGCAAGGGAAATTATTATTTATTGTTTTTACAAAACTACATTTTTTACTTTCTCTTACCTCTATATATAGAGAGAGAAGTATTGGATTCATGTCAAAAATTCGATGTCGAGATTTTGACGGATATTCACGTTTTGAGGCCCCCTGAATCCAAAAAAGTGGTTTTCGCGACATTGCCTGTCTGTCTGTCTGTGAACAAAATATCTCAAGAACAAAAAGAGCTACGAGGTTGGAATTTTATATTTAAGTTAGGCACCCCCTGGGACGTGACACGAAGCTTTTGAACAAAATCGGCCATAGAGTACTAGTACTTTACTGATGCACTTTTTCAGTTTTTTTTTTCGATTTTCTCTAAATTGGCTCAAACGATTTTTTTTTAATTAAAAAATCATTTATTTCTTAGATTCTCTTTAAAATGTATATTCTCATTTTGCCATTGAAATCTTTTGAAGACCACTTTACTCTTGTACTTCATAGAGAAATGGTTGCCATGGTAACAAAATATATATATTTTGCCATATAAATTTTATATCTTGAAAATCGAATGTACCGTACTGTCGGAAACAAAATACATGTCGGTACAAAAAATCTGGTGTGACAAGAACACAACTTTCGATTACCGAAGGTAAGAGAAAGTTGCGTGCTGTGCGACAGTCACGCCAGATTTTTTTTCTTTTTTTAAATTTATTTGTCTGGCTTCAATGGCATGTAAAATTCTAGGGATTTCTTTGCCGTTTCAACCAATGAAATTTTTCTAGTCGTATTTTGTTTCTGGAAAACATGCAATCTAAACTTCTTATGAATTTTATGTATGACTTCGCTTAAAAAGTTGACAAAAGAGTTTGTTAACTGGTATAATTATTCCAATAATCCATTAGTGATTTGATCATTTGTGTGGCCTACCTTCCAGAAATGGTACATACAAATACTCAGAAGATTTGTATCCCTCCTGAAAATAACACATTGACTGTTGAAATAAATGTATCAATAAATATATTGATTATTATTTTTGATTGATTTTAATTTTTTAAAATATGCATGTACCAAGGTGTTCATTTTTGGAAGATAGGCCACCCAAATGACCAACTCACTAATGGATTATTGGATTAATTACACTTATATTTCGACATTCACATGTGTCATCTTCAGAAATAATACACTCAATGTATCAAGTATTTATACCAATTGAAACATATTGCCCAGTATTTTTGATTAATTTTAATTACTTTAATCTTTAAAGTATTCAGATTTACATAATATTTTCAAATCATTATTTACCTTTATCCAATAATAAAAAAAAAAATTTTAGCCCTAACTCAGGAATTTTTTATCTTAATCTAAGGTGGCAACTGAGCTATTATCTAATAGAGTTGTCAAGAAATGAAAGAAAAAAAAGCAATCAAAGAAGCATTAAATGATAATATAATTTTTAATGCAATAAAAATAAATAAATAATCATAAAAAAAGAAATCGAAAATGACACCTTTAATTTATTTATAATATCACTCTCGTTAAGATAAGCGAGATTGAATTGGTGATCATTGAATTTGAATCAACTTAATATGTTTCTGTTTGACATTAATTGATTGCAATTACAATATTTTTGATAAGAGAGAGAGAGAAAATGAAAAGTTCAAATGTTAAACTAATAAAACTACTCTAAGATATCTTTATTATATCTGATTAAAAGAAGGAGAGGACGGGAGGGGGAAGGGGAGAGAGAAAACGATTAACGTAACAATATTATTAATTCAACAACACTAACAACAAAAATATTTCAAATGCAGTGTCATAAAATTTGATTTCCCTATTTGGTGATTTTGAAGCAGTGATTTGGATAGTATTTTTAAATTAATTTTGCCTCATTTAGTTGTTAAATGTTTAATTTATCGCCATCATTGAAAGAGGTAACAGGATCGCTACAAAATAGAAATTAATCTACTATCCCAAATTTATTAAAAAGGCTTGACCGAAATTTTTTTCTTAATTCTCATCTATGAATTTTTTCTATGGAGCATTTGCCAAAGAATTAGGATAATACTAGCCATTACTATTCCAATCCAGTGCCTGCTTGAGGATTTGTTTGCATTCATAGAATACACAACTGCAAAGAATCTATGTATAATAATATAGGAGTGTCCGTCTATCCGTCTGTCTCTCTAAAGCTAAAAATGTAAATAATAAAATGTATACAGTCATTTGAGAGAACAATTATAAAATTTAATGTAATCTTTTGCGGCTCATAAAGAGAACAAGAAGTTCTCAGAGACCTTTAATAAATTTTCTTTATTCTTTATTCTGTCCGTCTGTCCCGCTCTGTTTGATTAAGTTCCCGTTGGAATTTTGAAACGTAATTTTGCAGTCTTATAGAGGACGCTATGGAGAGTTCAGGAGAAATACTCGGATCCCGAAATTCCTAAAACTTTTTGAGTTATTAAATCCTAAAGTTACAATTTCTGTGTATGGAGGAATATTCATGTATTCTTTGTATTGATATATTCTGTGAATGTAAATCCTCAAGCAGGCACTGGATTGGAATACGTAATAATAATAATAATTTTCATTTCAATTAAAAAAAATATGGTGTAACTGGTCGCACAGAACACAACTTTCTCTTAGCTTTGGTAATCAAAAGTTGTGTTCTGTGCTTTCACTCCAGATTTTTTGTGTCGAGATATATTTAGTTTCCGACAGTACATTTGAATTTGAAAAATTTATAAACTATTTGTTTATTTATATTTTGTTACCATGGCAACCAATTATCCTATCTTTCCTATGAAGTTCAAGAGTAAAGTCGTCTTCAGAAGATTTCAATGGCAAAATGAGAATATACATTTTAAAGATCATTTAAAAAATTTTTAAATTTAATCAAAATTGTTGGAGCGAATTTTGAGAAAATCGAAAAAAAAAAACAAAAAAAAAAAAACTGAAAAAGTACATCAGTAAAGTACTAGTTTTCTTTGGCTGATTTTGTTCAAAAGCTTCGTGTCACGCCCTAGGGGGTGTCTAACTTAAATATAAAATTTTAACCATCTAGCTCAATTCCTTCATGGTTTAAAATGAACCCAGACACACAGACAGACAGACCATGTCGCGAAAACCACTTTTTTGGATTCAGGGGACCTCAAAACGTGTATATCCATCAAAATCTCGACATCGAATTTTTGACATGAATACAATACTTTATTTCTCTATATTAGGGTGGTTGCAAGGTATAAGGGGAGAAAATTTTTTTGACTGTATTTTCGGCGGGAACCTCTTAAAAGTTGACAATTGGTGTAAAAGGTAGATTGTGAAAGTTTGAGCTCGATCGGATAACGATAAGACCTGCCTCATCGGCCCTAAAGTTCATCGATTCCCCTAAATTTGACTATTAACATCTGTAACTCCTAGACGGTTAGTCCAACAAAAAAAGTTTATCAGTAATTTTTTGAAGAGCATTAAATTTACTAAAAAAAAAGTCCTTTAACATTTTTTAGTAAAACCAACGGTTTTCATGGTATGGGCAAAAAATCGAATATGGTTAAGAGGCACATCACATTGATTTTCAAATAACACTAATAGGGGTAATGAAATTTTTTTTCGAGTTCTGAAATAATTTCATCAGATTCTTAAGTAAAATGACCTCCTGAATCCAAATATGACCTCCGTTTTCCCCCACTCCGTACCGTTTGGGGGGAGCCCCTTTTTATGTTATTTCCACCTCTTTTCGTTAATCGAAGGGCCATGAATTAAATATGGAGGGATTAAAAGGAATTATTTTAGCCTTAATATTTCTTCTGAACGTCAAGAAAAGTGAAAAGTTTAAAAACATTCACGATCGCTAACTTTTTTCCCGTCTCTTTATTATTATTTTTTTTTTGTTCATCTAAATATCTCGCGTCACCCCTTAGCTATTCTCGCGGGACCCTTGGGTGCCGGGACACACCGGTTGGGAACCACTGATCTAAAGTATTATCAAAAAAAACAAAGCAACCTGCTCTTGGTTTAAATACCACAAATGATTTAGAAGTTTAGACAATGCTACCCTTGATATGTCTCCATCAAGTTTTACTAAACTTCAGGCCCGTTGAGGCAGGTCTTAGGGTTATTCGATCACGCTCATCCTTTCCCTATCTCACTTTTACATAATTTGGCAACTTTCTAGAGGTTCCCGCCAAAGATATTCGGACATCAATTTATTGCGACCACCCTACTCTATATATTAACATATGTATATAGAGGTAAGAGAAAATAAAAATGAAAATAAATTTTTTTAGTGTAATAATTTTAATATCAATATACAGTATTTATAATAAATACTGATGTGATAATGTTCGTTTCTTTTGCTTGCGGAACCTTTAAAAATTTTTCACGGAACCCTTGCTGGTGTAAATGCCGAAAAATATCAGTTTTCATGGCTTAGTAATCCAAGCCTTATACATTTTTTTAATTTGGTTAATCCATTGTCACACTCGAGTGATTACACAGGGTGTTCCACAATCTCGTCCATCCATTGACAAAAAGGATTTCTTTCTTCCTTATTCTTTTTGTAAGATCTTTCGTTCTCTTTCTTGGTTGCTCCTGGGATGCTGTGAGTGATAGGCCAACTCTCTTCTTTTCTCTTTTGACTTGAGACACAATGCAAGCATCTGGAAAACATTTCTATTGTACTCTCAAGCCATTGACGACAATCGCATCGCGCAAATAAGATAAAGGTCAAGGCAAGGAAGTAAGTGGGCTAGAGCACCTCCCTGTGCTCCATTCAAAGCCAAGACACAGACACATATAAAAGATGAATCACACACAACAGAAGCAAAAACATTTATTTTGAAATTCTTTTAATCCATTAAGATTTGCAGATAAACATTTTCTTATCCTTGTTTATTTCCCCTTCTGTTATTAATATTCTAATCAACTTTCTTATTTTATATATCTATCCGAGGGGCGTAACTACATTGATTGGCGCCCCCCGCACCTACAAGAATGTCGAGCCCCCCCCCAAAAAAAAAAAATTTTTAAAAATTTGTTAATATAGAATTCCAAAAATTTAAAATTTAAATAAAAAGGCGGAATAGGACCGAAGGTGTTACGCATGTTTTTCCCGATAAGAAGGCGTTGTGTGTCATAAAAAGTAGCCCAAAAAATCAAGTAATTCAAAAATTTGCCTAGAGATGTCAGAATGATAGCTAATAATATTTAATGCATTTGGTTGATTTTCATTGATCTTTTAACAATAAATACTTTATAAATGTTATTATATATTATGTATCTTTTATAAAAGCATAAAAATATATAAATATAGGCCAGATATAGGATAATAATATATCGGCTGTTAGACTAGCCTGCCATCTATTGCAAGAATGCTGAACTAATTTGACATTTGATTTCTTAAATAAATAATCTAAGCTTACTTTAAATTTTTCTTAATTAATATGTGATTAATAATAACAATAAATTCATTTTTAAATTTAAAAAAAAATAAAGATTATTGGGACTGATTGTTTTTTTGTATTTGCTTGATAACAAAAAAATTAATTACGATAATTTTTTAATAAGTCATTAAAAAAATTATAGCTCGATGTCCCAATCAATAATCTCTTATGAATTTAATTCATTTAAAAAAAAAACGCATTGAAAAATTTCTTATAATAGTCTAGTCTTTTAAAGTACGTTTAGACGTCGCTCCTGAACCCCCTTAAAATAAAATATTTAACAAATAGATTTTTTTTATTCTAATTACATAAAAAATTTTATTGATTCAATAATAACACAACTTTCCTTACAGTCAAAACAATGCCCCCAAATTCTAGCGCCCTGTGCAAACCTCCCCGCCATTTAGACCCCGTCCCTATTTATTTCAATTGACCATTGTAGAGTAAACACAATACAAATAACAAAAACATAATTTAAAAAAATATTATAACAAGAAATATGATTGAAAAAAAATATTTGTTTGCATTGCTTGATTTCTAAAAAAATCTGCTGAATGGCTTAGGGCTAATGGCCGAAAAATAAATACAGTAATTAAAAAAAATCTAAAGTTCTTCAGACAGATAAAAAATAGTTTTATTTATTTGATTCCTTTGGCTGACTCAAAAAAAATTTATTTAATTTCTTTGAATCTCAAATATGAATAGAGGTGTTCCTCTCTTGCCGACCCCGATTCACAAGAATAAGGTCATGAAAAACAAATTCCTATAATAATATATTCTTTAGTGGTGAACATCTTGTTTTATTTGTTAAAATGTAATAATTTATTCACAACTCTCTCTTTTACTCTTTAAATACGTTAAATAAATAAATTCAAAAATAATTTTGTTTTTAGCATTTGGTTGAGAAAAACAAATATTTACATTCACACACACACACACACACACACACACACACACACACACACACACACACACACACACACACACACACACACACACACACACACACACACACACACACACACACACACACACACACACACACACACACACACACACACACACACACACACACACACACACACACACACACACATACACACACGTATATATTATATACATACAGTATACAAAAAAGAAAAAGCCTAAAGGGAATATTTTTCTTCAAAATTTAAAAGAAATTTTTCAAGATGTTTATTTATTTAAATTTTTTGAGATTAAATTCATTTTGACTACTTTTTATTTTATTTTATTTTAGTTTAATATTTGTTCTGAAAATCTTTTTATAATCTGATTAAATATTTGTTTATTAAGGGGGAGTAGGCCTCGCCGTCTAAACGTACTTTAAAAAAAACTAGACTATTATAAGTAGGGCTCGGATTTCGCCCTATTTGCCTTTTTTTAGTTTAGGCTTAAAATTTAGGCCAATATGATATGTATACGTTTCATGAAATTCTGAATAAAATAAGAGGCATTTGTTAGTGCCTATAATGCCTATTTTGGCCGATTCTGGGTTTTAGTGCCTATTTCATCTATAAATGCCTTTTTTAGTGCCTATTTTAAGTTCAAATAGCCAATTTCAATTTTTTACGAGCTATACATAGCCTAAATTTAAAATTTTTTGAATTATCAAGAAAATATTTCAAGGGGGGGGGGGGGTAAAGGGGGTAATTACCCCCCCCCCTCCCGAGATTTAAAAAAAAACTTTTTTTTCAAAAAAAAAAAAAAAAAAAATTTATTTTTAATGTAAATTTTTAAAAATTAAGAAAAAATTGTGTGCTGTGTGACCACTCACACCAGATTACCAAAAATAAGACATCAATTTTTTAACTTTTTTTATATTATTTCTTAAATAATGCCTTTTAAGTGCCTTTTAAGAGCCTATTTTTTACAATAAATGCCTTTTTAAGTGCCTATTTTAATAATTTTTAGTGCTTAGTTGCCTGCCTATTTTAAAGATTTTTAGTGCCTATAAATCCGAGCCCTAATTATAAGGAATTTTTCAATGTTTTTTTTTTTTTTTTATGAATTAAATTCATAAGGGATTATTGGAAGAGAAAGCAATGATTTATTAAATGACTCATTAAAAAATTATTAAGATTAATCAAATACAGAAAAATAAACTGTCTCAATAATTTTAATTTTTTTTTTTATTTAAAAATGAATTTATTGTTATTATTAATCACATATTGATTAAGAAAAATTTAAAGTAAGCTTAGATGATTTATTTAAAAATTAACTGTCAAATAGTTCAACACTCTTGCAATAGATGGCAGGCTAGTCTAACCGCCGATACACTATTAGCCTATATCTGGCCTATATTATATATTTTTATGCTTTTATAAATGATACATAATATATAATAACATTTATAAAGTATTCATTATTAAAAGATCAATGAAAATCAACCAAATATATTAAATTATAAGCTACCATTCTGACATCTCTTGGCAAATTTTCGTAATAGATGTTTTTTTTCTTACTTTTTAAGACTTACAACGCCACCTTATCGGCAGAAACATGCGTAACAGCTTCGCTCCTACTCCGCCTTAAAATGTTTTTGAGAAAAAATTTCTCTGTTCCTTGGCTTTCTAAAACCTAAATTTTATTTTATTTTAGGGCGGGGCATTTGTCGTCAGATGAATATTGATGAGCTACCCCACAAATCCTTTCGATAGAATAGGGACATATCTGTTGTTCCCATCCCCTCTTTTTTTTTTTTATTTGTTTTTTAAACTCTACATTTCCTCGTTTTGTTGAAATCTATCTCCTCTCCCTGCTCTCTCTTCCATTCCATTATTATTTATTAATAATCCATTATTTCAGTACTCGAAGAGAAAAATAAAAAAAAATCCATCGGAAAGTTTTTAAATGAATTATATATTCGTCTTTTACGATTTTTATCTTTTATCTTTTTTTATTTTAAGAGAAAAAATGTAATAAAATACGACATCAGAGAGAGAGGGACATCTGTATACCTACAGTTAACATTGGATAATGGCAAAGACTTTGGCTATATTATTTAGCCCATACTAATGAGGAGATTTTTTTATAGTTAATAGTTTACACTATTTCTTTTAGGGGGCGCGGAAGGAACTAAATATCCAGTATCACCCTTTAAAAAAATACACTTCAAGGATGTTCAAGGATATTTTTTTTTTAAACCACTCACACTTTTTCACACTCAAACTCACATGCACACACACATCCACACAGTCTTCCAAATGGCTTAAATAAAATCATCGGACTGCCTGGGGTTGACAGCCACCTTTTCTTTGTAACTGATTAAGGGGGTTCAGGAGTGACATCTAAACGTACTTTAAAAAAAACTAGACTATTATAAGGAATTTATAAACGCGTTTTTTTTTTATGAGTTAAATTCATAAGAGATTATTGGGACACCGAGCTATAATTTTTTTAATGGCTTATTAAAAAATTATCGCAATTAATTTTTTTGTTATCAAGCAAATACAAAAAAAAAACAATCTGTCCCAATAATCTTTAATTTTTTTAAATTTAAAAATGAATTTATATTTATTATATAGAGATTAATCGCATATTAAAATAAGCTTAGATGATTTATTTAAAAACCAACTATCAAATTAGTTCAGCATTCTTGCAATAGATGGCAGGCTAGTCTAACAGCCGATATAGTATTAGCCTTTATTTATATATTTTTTGGCTTTTATAAAAGATACATAATATATAATAACATTTATAAAATATTTATTGTTAAAAGATCAATGAAAATCAATCAAATGCATTAAATATTATTAGCCACCATTCTGACATCTCTTGGCAAATTTTTGAATTACTTAATTTTTTGGGCATACTTTTTATAACACAACGCCCTCTTATCGGGAAAAACATGCGTAACACCTTCGCTCCCGTTCCCCCTTAATCTCGAGTGGATCTTCCTTCCTTGGAGATAAGGGACGCAGCGTTTCGTAACACTTTCAACAATCGAATTACTCTATCAAATTACACTTAAAAAATTTAATAGATCATGAATTTATCTATTAGTGTGATTATTAAATCTGAATTTATTTCGTTCATTAGTAGCAAAAAAACTTTTTTTTTTTACTAAGGAGGGCTCATAATTTTATCAGGTTTCAGGTGTGAAAAAAAGATAAACAGCCAATGATAAATCTAATAGCGATGATGAGCTATAGACTATATAATATTGCAATATTTATTTATTATAAATAGACAGATGTTGAGTAAAAAACATTTGATATTTATGTAATATTGATATAATAAATAATCTTATATTAATTTATTATTAGTTAATAAATAATAAAAAAAACACACAAGCCTGGAGGGAGGATATTAACTTTTATCACATCATTAATCAACTTATATATTCATATCCTAATATAAATGAAAGTTATATTTATAATTATATTATTGGTGTTTAGTGATGGAAATCTTTTCTTGTTGATTGACCCCCTTCCTTCTCTGTTGTCCTGAGTTGGCGTTCTTGGATTTCTTCTTTCGTTCCCGAAATTTGTTAATATTTCCAATATTGTCTATGATAAAATTTGCTAGGCTCTTCATCTTCCCTCACTAGACCAGTTGAAGGGGAGCGGTTGCAGCGTTTTGTAACGCTGTCAGTGGGTTGATTCGAATTTTCTCTATCGTACATAATGAAGTTTTCATTTAAAAAAAAAAAATAATAGGCATCAACTCTCTTGCGATTTTTAAAAAAATTCTTTAATTACAAATAGACCTGATTATAGAAACAGGAAATGGAGAGGAATTAAGGTTTTCCCATTAATATTGGCATGCAATTTATTAGGAAAATTGGATCAGGTCTGATGGACAGACAGTCGGGTGGACTGACAATCTAAAGGCCCCAGCTGGGTCTTTTTTTTGTCCTGCTGAATTCCCTTTCCTTCCCACCCTTCACTGACCTTAATCAGGCAATATCCTGCTCCAATAGACGTTGAATCTTATGTTTAAATTAATATAAGAAAATTTAATATTTTTTATTTGCTCAAATTTTATCATATTGAATTTATCAACAATTAAAGAATGAATTGATAATTAATTATTCAAATGGCCGGTTTATGGCACGAAGCAAGTGGTGCACAGCGCCCTGCCTTAAAAATTATTTTTGTTTGTTTTTAAATTTTTAAATTATCATCTAAATCTGATGTCAAAATGAATTTTATATGAAAATATTCCATCTAAAATTTTAAACTCATAAACAGGTCTATTTCCTAAGCAAAAACGTTAACTTTTAATAAACAGCGTTAATTCATTTTAACACTTACTTGCTTTAAATTGCTATTCTATAAGCAAAACCTTTAAAGGAGATATGGAAGGAGAGGCAGCCAAAAAAGAAAATTCTCTGAATGCTTTACCAATCAGCTGGAGACGTTTCGATATGTTTATTACAACCATCCTCAGTCCATAATAAACATACCGAAACTTCTCCGGCTGATTGGTAAAGCATTCAGAGAATTTTCTTTTGGCTGCCTTTGGTCCCATATCTCCTTTAATTGACATACACAGCCACAACCTATATCTAAAACCTTTAAAACCATAGCGTTAACATTTAATCTATAGTATTATTAGGAGAATTTTTAATTATAGACCACATTTTTGTATTAAATATTTATTAAAAATATATAAATACTACCAAGCACTGTGCACTTGCTCTGACTCAAGTGAACTCAGTTCAGTTCACTTGAGTCGGAGCAAATGCACAAAGTGCTTGATAACGACTGCAGAATAAGCAGTTGAAACGTTGTACAGTATTTATATATTTTTAATAAATATTTAATACAAAAATGTGATCTATAATTAAAAATTGCTCCTAATAATAATATTTCAAACCACAAAAGCTTTAATAAACACATTCGTGATAAATATAATTTATTCAATAGTGTTAAAATGTTAAATGTTATGTCTAGGAGGTTCCTATAATATTTTAACGACACATTTAATGCCTAAAAATGGCGTCTTTAACCTAAAAAGTAAGGTTATGATTTTGACAGCTTTGAGATCAAAACAACATGTTAGCCTCGCTGTTAAA